>JACXGM010037469.1:0-11101 GCA_016801145.1 Umbra pygmaea
AGGTAGTCAGTCAAGTTCAGTTGTTTAGCAGTCTAATGAAGTGAGGTGTGCAGAGTTCAGGTAGTCAGTCAAGTTCAGTTGTTTAGCAGTCTAATGAAGTGAGGTGTGCAGAGTTCAGGTAGTCAGTCAAGTTCAGTTGTTTAGCAGTCTAATGAAGTGAGGTGTGCAGAGTTCAGGTAGTCAGTCAAGTTCAGTTGTTGAGCAGTCTAATGAAGTGAGGTGTGCAGAGTTCAGGTAGTCAGTCAAGTTCAGTTGTTTAGCAGTCTAATGAAGTGAGGTGTGCAGAGTTCAGGAAGTCAGCCAAGTTCAGTTGTTCAGCAGTCTAATGAAGTGAGGTGTGCAGAGTTCAGGTGGTCAGTCAAGTTGAGTTGTTTAGCAGTCTGACCCCTTGCAAATACAAACTCTTAGACTGTTGGTATCGGGTAGTTTGTCCATGCACTGAAGCGGTCAGCAGATGGAGACGGACAAGCGTGTTGTTCAGATCCGTTGGATGCTTGATGATCCCCCAGGCCCCAGTCAAAGCTTTTAGATGTTTTGTGTCTTCTAGATCTTCTAATCCCACCATCTTTATTTTTGCAATACGACAAATGAGCAGAGGCAGACAATGAGATACCTTCCCCCTTATTTATTGGTACATTTACAATTTGTTTTGCTTTGTCTAACCCTTCTCCAAGACTCCACTTATCCCCACCTCACAGCGTTGTCAGCTGAAGGTAATGTTGAGCTCAGTCATTGATGTCCTAACACACGACAACAACACCGGTCAAAGAATCCCTCCCTTGTTTGATAAGTAAAAAGGGGACAAAAAGTGTAAATCACATGATCAGAAAAAGATGACAGCACAGAAACAGAACACAGCAGAATCTTCAGTAACAAAAAATCATACACAAATAAAAAAAATCTTTCCATCACAAGAATACTTGAGGATGATAAAGAATTACGAGATTGGGAAGGTATTGCATTGACAATAACTACTGATTGGTTAAATGTTTGAAGAAAAAATATACATGTACAGCAATATGTTTTTAATACACAATTATAATTTTGGTCAAGAAAACAAATTTTGCTTAATCTGTTTTATTCCACTTTCGTCCTTGTAGGTAAATGATTGAAAAACATTACATTAATGCTAAAAATGACTTACTGGTGACAATGATATTAATGCACTTTGTATATGGTTGTATATCATAGGTTATTGATTGAATAAAACCTTACGTGGTCTAGCCTTGGAAATCATACTGTTAAACATGTGCCAAAAAGTAGAAGTTATAATAATAATAAAAATTACAACAATAATAACAATAGTTCTGTTAAACTACAAAACTGCTATATCCGGAAGGAAATAACTGTCCGTCCTAACTCCTTTCTGAGTGTCAGGTCGCTCTTCTGCTGTCCTGAAGTGACATTAAGAAATCAGACTAAATGAAATCATGATAACTGCTACATTAACCCACCACCAAACTAAACAGGGTAAGAGTGGAAACAGTGACAGAAGACGGACATTTAAATACTGTAGTATAATGGGGGGAGAAAGGGAAAAACAGTTAGACACACAGACAGACAGACAGAGCTTGTTCATTTTTCCTCCCAGTTGAGTTAAGATGTTGTTATATTTTACAGAAATACCCAGAAACAAAAGAGAGAAGGCGGGTCTGTTAAGTGCGATCAGTAAGAATCAATCTTCTTTTTCTCCCTATATGGGGCTGTTGTTGTGTTTCGTTGCCTGGGTGATGTCAATGTCCATCGGTTGGTTGGTAGGCGAGCTCCTTCGTTGTTACTGTATGTCCTGCGGTAAGTTAAAACAGTTGGTTCTGTAGGTCGTCGTGTTGGTCACAATCACATCATTGGTCTGACCATTGGAAGTTGTGGGATGACAGTCGATTGGTTCGTCGGCTGAACTGTCCAGTGTTGGTGCATGGTGGTTGGTCGGCCGGCGTTACTGTGGGATGTGTTTGTCAGCTGGTTGATCTGGTCATTTGATTGATGCGGTCGGTCGCGGTGGCGGTCCAGTCGGCTCAGTGAGTTTTAGTTCCCTCCTCCACAGCACTTGCTTCCTCCAGCCTGCGGAGCAGCTTCCTGCAGGTCAACTCCTTGTCTGGCCCGGCCCCCAGTTCCGGCACCGCCGGCTGGCTCGTTCTTAGGAAGCTTCTTGGCTACACAGTGACAGAGAGAACAATAAATATTGGGACTTCATGATTTCTACACATTAAAACGTACATTCACTACCCATTTCATTAGGTACACCTTGCCAGTATTGGGTTGGACCCACTTTTGCCTTCAAAACTGCCTTAATTCTTTATGGCATAGATTCAACAAGGTACTGGAAACATTCCTCAGAGGCTTTGGTCCATATTGACGTTATTGCATCAGGCAGTTGCTGTGGATTTGTCAGCTGAACATCCATAATGCGAATCTCCCGTTCCACCACATTCCAAATGTGGTCGATTGGATCTGGTGACTGGAGGCCATTTGACATTTGTACAGTGAACTCATTTATCATGTTGAAGAAACCAATTTGAGATGTGAGCTTTGTGACATGGCTCGTTATCCTGCTGAAAGTAGCCATTAGAAAATGGGTAAACTGTAGTCATAAAGGGATGGACATAGTCAGCAACACTACTAAGGATGGCTGTGCTATTCAAACTATGCTCAATTGGTACTACGAGGCCCAAAGTGTGCTAAGTATCTCCCACACCATTACACCACCACCACAATCAGCCTGAACCGTAGATACAGGAGACAGGATGAATCCATGCTTTCATGCCGTTTACACTAAATTCTGACCCTACCATTTGAATGTCCCCGCATAAATCTAGACTCATCGATCAGGCAACGTTTTACCAATCTCCAATTGTGGTGGGCCATACAAATTGTAGCCTCAGTTTCCTGTTCTTAGCTGACAGAAGTGATCCCCGGTGGTCTGCTGTTGTAGCACATCTGCTTCAAGGTTCGACGTGTTGTGTTCAGAGATGCTCTTCTGCATACCTGGGTTGTAATGAGTGTTTATTTCAGTTACTGTTGCCTTTCTATTAGCTAGAACCATTTTTGCCATTCTCCTCTGACCCGTGCAATCAACAAGGCATTTTCTCCCAGAGGACTGCTGTTCACTGGATATTCTCTTTTTCTGACTATTGCCTGTAAACTCTAGAGATGGTTGTGTGAGAAAATACCAGTAGATCAGGACTTTCTGAAATACTAAAACCAGCCCGTCTGGCACCAACAAACTTGCCATGTTCAAAGTAATTTAAATCACCTTTCTTCCCCATTCTGATGCTTGGTTCAAACTTGTGCAGATCATCTTAACATGCCTAGGCAAGGCAAGGCAAGTTTATTTATATAGCACATTTCATACACAATGGCAATTCAAGGTGCTATACAAAAACAGGAAAGCATAAAATTAAAGCAATTAAAATAAAAATGAAAAACAATTAGAAGATAGTACAGTTTAAGAAATAAAAAGAGACTGAACGAACCATATAAAATATAGTGCAATCAGTTTGGAATTAGCACAGAGTTCATTCAGTAAAAGCGTAGCTAAACATATGTGTTTTGAGTCTGGATTTAAAGGTGACTACTGTTGGAGCGCATCTGATCTCTTCTGGGAGCTGGTTCCAGCTGCGGCTGGCATAGTAGCTAAAAGCAGATTCTCCGTGTTTTGTCTGAATCCTTGGTATTTCTAGCTGATGTAATCCTGATGATCTGAGTGGTCTGTTGGGTTTATATTCAATGAGCATATCTGCAATATATTTAGGTCCCAGGCCATTGAGTGATTTATATACCTGTATTAATACTTTAAAGTCTATCCTAAATATGACTGGGAGCCAGTATAGAGACCTGAGCACTGGTGTGATATGTTCATATTTCCTGGTTCTGCTCAGAATCCTGGCCGCAGCATTCTGTATGAGCTGTAGCTGTCTTATGGTCTTTTTGGGAAGACCAGTGAGGAGGCCATTACAATAATCCACCCTGCTGGTGATGAAAGCATGAACAAGTTTCTAAGTCTTGTTGGAAACAAAGCATCTAATTCTTGAGATATTTTTTAAATGATAATATGCTGATTTAGTTATTGCTTTAACATCACTACTGAAGCTAAAGTCTGACTCAAGAATCACACCAAGATTCCGGACTTGATCTTTAGTTGTTTGACCCCTAGCATCAAGGTATGCATTCACCTTGAGAACTTCATCTTTGTTTCCAAATGCAATGACTTCGGTTTTCTCTTAGTTTAACTGAAGAAAGTTTTGGCACATCCAATTGTTAATTTCATCAATGCATTGGCATAGGGAGTCAATGGGGCTGTAGTCGTTAGGCGATAGTGCTAGATCTGGGTGTCGTCTGCATAGCTGTGGTAAGCAATTTGTTTCTTTTTCATTATTTGGCTCAGTGGGAGCATACAGAGTTTGACTAGGAGTGGCGCGAGAATTGAGCCTTGTGGGACTCCACATGTCATGGATGTCCACTCAGACTTATGGCTGCCTATACTCACATAGTAACCTCTTGCTTCTAGGTATGACCTGAACCATTTTAGGACCATCCCAGAAAGCCCGACCCAGTTTTCTAGCCTGTCAAGAAGTATGTCGTGGTCGACAGTGTCAAATGCAGCACTAAGGTCGAGTAGTACCAGCACTGATAGTTTGCCTGTATCTGCATTGAGGCGAATATCATTTATTATCTTTACGAGCGCCGTCTCTGTACTGTGATTTGGTCGGAAGCCAGATTGATAATTGTCAAAGTGTCCATTTGAGCTTAAGAATTTGTTCAGCTGATTGAAAACAACTTTTTCAATGATCTTGCCTATGAAAGAGAGATTTGGTCTGTAGTTGCTCAGTACGGTGTGATCCAAATTGCTCTTTTTCAGGAATGGGCTTAACTGGAGTTTTTAGGGACTTTGGAAAAGTCCCAGAAAGAAGTGAGGAATTTACCAATTCTATGAGATCTGCTTCTAAACAGTTAAACACACTTTGAAAAAAAGATGTGGGAAGTGTGTCAAGGGCGCGGGTTGATGTTTTAAGGTGCCATACAGTTTTTTCCAGAATGTTACCATTAATTGCTTCGAAAACAGACATAGTGACTAATTTCTGAGGTTGTGGTCTGATCTGTCTGACCTCAGCGCACTCAAAGATGTGCTGATCACCTTTCTGATATTATTGATTTTTTCTGAGAAGAAAGAAGCAAACTCACTGCATTTACTGTCTGAGAGCATTTCACTGGGAATGTGACTTGGGGGGTTTGTTAGTCTCTCTACAGTAGCAAAAAGAGTGCGTTGTTAAAGTTGCTGTTTATAATATTTGAGAAAAAGTCCTGTCTAGCTTTGCCTAATTCTACATTGAAGGCATGAAGGGTGTTTTTATAGATGTCATAATGGACTTCAAGTTGTCTTCCACCACATGCGCTCAGATTTTCTGACAGACACAGATCTAGCTTTAATTTTAGGAGAGATCAATATATCAAAGAAAATACAGAAATAATCAGATAGTGCTACATCCTTAACAATAATCCATGAAATGTATAGGCCCTTACTGATAAGTAAGTCTAGGGCAGTGGTCCTCAAACCCTTCCATGGGGGGCCTAGTGTATGCTGGTTTTTGGTCTTTCCATTCAATTAGAGCATAATTAGGACCTAGACTGTCAGGTGAGCTACTCCATCAGGCTTGTACAATGTAAAAGCAAAAACCTGCATACACTAGGCCCTCAATGGAAGGGTTTGAGGACCACTGGTCTAGGGTGTGTTCACGGTTGTGTGTGGATTCATGTACATGTTGAGTCAAATCAAATGTATTTCAAACAGCTATGATACATTTCGCCATATTGCTTTCTGCATTATGTATGTGAATGTTAAAATCTCCAGCAATAGTAAGATAGTCAAACCCTGAGGAAATTGTTGATAGCAATTCTGTAAAATCCTCAACAAAGGCTGGAGAGTATTTTGGAGGCCTGTAAATAATGACAAGTAGAATGCGTGGAGCACCTTTTAACACCATTCCCAGATAATCGAAAGATGTAATTTACAAATGAGACTTGCTTATATTGATAGACATCCTAAATGAATTACCTTGGTGCCATGTGAACAGCTGTACTTAACGAAGTGGCTGGTGAGCATACATTTGCAATAAGGCATGAGGGGTGTGGTATATGGCCAATATGCACAATGCAATTTAGTCTGAATCAGTGGCCACAACTTACAGCAGCAATTCATTTCAATTATAAACCAATGGCCAATTAGGAAAAAAAATAAAAAGTTGTGATGTTATAAGTGATACACGGTGTCATACCACGTTTTTCAAGCAATTGGCATTCTGGGTTCAAAGAATCCAGTTTCTAAATGAATACAGGGTATTGCGTTACACATACCTATAGCCATAAAAATCTCATTGACGTTCATGGCAGTCTTTGCCGAGGTCTCCATGAAGAGCAAGCTGTTATCATCTGCATACGATTGTGCTTCCTAGGAACAAACAAATTACAGGGGTCAATCTTTGACATCGTAAGCATTAAAATAAACAAAAAAAACTGAAAACATGTTTTTGTATTTAGTGTGCAAAATAAAACTAACAATGTGCCATGGTCTATGGAGAAGCACCATCAGCCACACAGCCTTAAAGATGCAGCTCACCATTGTTTAGCGTTGGTTTTCAAAGTGGCGAAGTTGAAGAACAAATCATTTTTTCTAAAAGATTTTTTTTTAAATGTACTCAGTTACTTGTTACCCATCCACAATTGTAATCAGTAGCATAACTTTTGGATTATCCAAAAATCAGTAACATAATCTGATTACTTTTATATCACTTTAAAAAGCTAGTTAATAACCAGTAGAATGGTATGACAGGACGTTTGTTTACATAACCTGATTTAAGACTAATAAAAATAACATTCTGTGGCCCCCCCAAAAATTGTTGCAATTATACATTGTAGGTGAAATTTCTTTTGTGTTTCTTTTGATTTTGGTTAGTTCCATTGCAATTTTGAGGTTCTCTATAATTATATTGTTTATGTTTAAGTATTGTTTCTACATTGCCAGTCAGGGGTGCCAGTTATTATGGAGCCCACTTATTGTGCATCTTGAAGAACCCACACCACTTTCTGCAGAAGCCTGCATCTTAGCACAAGTTGCTTGTGGGTTTTTCATTGCATCCCGTCCAATTTTCCTGGCAGTTGTGGCTGAAATCTTCGTTGGTCTATTTGGCCGTGACTGGGTATCAACAGAACCAGTCTTCGTTGGTCTACCTGGCCGTGGCAGGGTATCAACAGAACAGTCTTCGTTGGTTGACCTGGCCGTGGCTGGGTATCAACAGAACCAGTCTTCGTTGGTCTACCTGGCCGTGGCTTGGTATCAACAGAACCAGTCTTCGTTGGTCTACCTGGCCGTGGCTTGGTATCAACAGAACCAGTCTTCGTTGGTGTACCTGGCCGTGGCTTGGTATCAACAGAACCAGTCTTCGTTGGTCTACCTGGCCGTGGCTGGGTATCAACAGAACCAGTGCAGCCCTGGATGAACTGAACAGCCGTCTTTGAAGAGCTACGAAATTCCTTGACTATTATCCACAGACACTAATTACAATCACACAATTTTGGCTTACCCTTAATAGCCATTGAAACCTGTGTGAATACTGTCAGAACATACCGGAATACTTTCAGAAAATTGGCAACATTTCACAAATTCTGCCAGGAGTACGTACAGTACATTTATAAGCACAGCTGTATACTATGTTAATTGCGAACATCAACACAGCATTTTTAAATTGGCATTTAACTCATAGTTGAGAGCTCCTGAATACCTGGAAGTCCACAGTTCTTTTGTTGGCCAGGTCAGCTTTATTCCCTGCCAGCGCAATGACAATGTTTGGGCTGGCTTGTCGCTGGAGCTCTTTGACCCAGTTTTTAGCACGTGTGAATGTATCCTGCACAGGGAACAAAATGTATCCATTTACATCGACGATCACGAAGAACATTTAAACACTGGTTATTTTATGAAACATGACATCACAATAGATTCACACTATCCCTATGGAGGTTCACACTTACTGTGTTGGTGATGTCATAGACCACAATGGCCGCCTGGGCTCCTCTGTAGTACATGGGGGCCAGGCTATGGTAACGCTCCTGCCCTGCCGTGTCCCAGATCTCAAACTTAACTGTTGTGTCGTCCAAGCAGACAGTCTGTGTGAGGAACGCAGCTGCAGGGAATAGACACACATCCTCCACTTAAATTCAAGTGCTGTGGTTTGGATTAGGTTTACCTTTGGGTATTGCAGAATTTAGGGAGGCCCAGAGTCTGTATAGGACAGTAACTCTGGTATCTGCATTGTAAACTGAGGGTCAGATGGCTCAGCGGTTTGAAAGTCAGACTTGTAGTCAGAAGGTTGCCGGTTCGACTCTCGATTGTGTCCTTGGGCAAGGCACTTCACCCCAAGTTGCTCCAAGGAGAATTTCCCTGTACATACTGTAAGTTGCGCTGGATAAAAGCGTCAGCTAAATAACTAAGATGTAAATGTATTGCAGTAAAGCTGCCCCTATTTGACGTGGCCAAGTTAAATCAGTAAAAGGAAACCACTAACCAAGAACAAGGCCATGAGGCAGTTATGAGAAAATAACATGAGCAGTAGCTTGACGACAATTCATGAAGCTATAAAACCAGCGCCACGGATGACAGAGCTCTCCCATGTCGGAAAATACAGGAAGCATTTTTTCTGTAAATAAACAAAATAGAATCACAGGGCACTACGCCCTTCGTAAAAGTTGGAAAAAAAGAGCAAAAAAAGTCAACGTAATGGCAGAAACAGAAGTGACAGAAAAAACAAAACACAAGGCTGATTACTGACTAATCCCGGGGAACATGACCGTTGTGCTTACTCAGCCCATTGACTCACATGACTGAGGGAATAGTGCAGCAGTGCCCACAACCAGCCCGTTGCATACGCTAAACCACTGACCTTTGACCAGGCAGCTGATGACAGGTTAGAAAAAGTTATAAAACTGCTGACTGGTCCTAAGGGTATGGCTAGAGTAAGCACCAAGCATCCTGTCGGTACAGCCACACCCTCCAGTTGTTCATCATGGGTCTGGATAAATGGTAAAAGGGTCTGAACAAACCTACTAAGAAAAGGGAAGTGCATCAATCCTGACACTCATAAACCACTACATCATAAATGGTAAACAACCTTTGCTCCTGCATTCTTTTAGGGGCAAAACAAAAACGTAACTGGAAAGCTCTTGCTGGTATAGGTTTAGCCATAAAGTATTACTTTCCAGATGCCTAGGTGACTGGAAAGGTTCCAGGGAGGAAACTCTATTGTTGACAGATTTCCTTCCTGTTTTGAAGGGACAGACGGCCAGAGAGACCCTGCTTTTCTGCTTCACTCACTGTGGCATTAGCTTAAGTCAATACGTCATTTCTTTTCTGCTTCACTCACTGTGGCATTAGCTTAAGTCAATACGTCATTTCTGACATGCTAATTAGCATACTTCTTACCGTAGTCAGTCCTGACAATGAAATGTTCAGCAATTAACCCTTCATGTGACCGGGGTGGGCAGGGCATCAAAGTCCTCATGTGATTGGTGCCGGGCTAAGAGACTTTGTGCAGTCTGCTCCTGTGAGAATCAGGTGATCAAGCTGCCAAGAACTAACTGTTTCTGCAGTTAAGCACACTGGTGCGTAGGCTTTATGCCTGCTAGTTGAGGGATACAGCCCTGTCAAGAAGCCACTGGAAACAACCTCCAGCTAGTCTAGTCCATTCCACACTAGAATGCCCATTATTTGATCTCTAAACAATGATGCTGACTCTACACAAGGACACGTGATAGGCCAGCACAAACACATGACTAAGAGCAAAGACGTCATGCAAACGCTGCCAGTTAGCACTATTACCTCCGATGGTGCTTTCCTGGTACTCATGGAACTGGCCCTTGACAAAGCGCAGCACCAAGCTTGACTTGCCCACCGCCGACTCCCCCAGCAGCACCAGCTTGAACTGGCAGATCTTGTTGCTGGCCGTCGCGCCGTTGGTCCGAGCTGGTCCTCCTCGACCTGCCATGCTGCGGAGCTTTGTTGGGGGGACGATGAGGTTGCTTGGGGTTGGCCGGTGTGTGGGGTGGAGAGCCGGGGGCTGAACAGAGGCTGGAGCTGAGACAGCGCTGCCCAAGGTGAGAAGGCTGGGTCAGTGGAGTGGAGGCCTGGCAGCAAGAGCGGATTGGAGTAAAGGTGGAACTTCACCTGTGGGAGCTGGAGAAAAGTCACACATTTACACAAAATCTATTCCATTTTCTAAACCTACTTTCCTTTAATACACTTAACAATATACCTCAATTATTTTAGGCTTGCCAAAACCGGAAGTTGAGGGCCAGGAGAACAGCACCACGCCAATTAGGTTTCTCCTACAACGTCTAGTATAGGCTGACTTGCTGATGTTCCTGTCTTCTCTTGACCCAAAGACCAACCAGACCCTCTTACTTAGCCACTGGCTAAATCGCTTCCTCAGGCTCAAACTGAATGGTTCTGATGTGCAACAGTTCCTCATTAAAATCACCAAATACACTGACTCAATGCCCAGGCTAATTATTATATTACCATAATATTCTGATAAACCCTTAGTTGTTGTGGAACAGCCAGATCTCATTGCTTGTAAACAGGTTGACAAGAAAGCCGGTTACTTTGTGAGACCTTGGCCTACCTAAAATCACACTATACATAAACTGATCATAATACATACAGTGCATTAAACACTTCTATATCCCCAGACACATTACATGCACACTCATCTGTCAGAGGCATACTAACCCAGCACAGCTTCTCTTACTGCTGTTTACAGCAGTAGAGGAACGTTTATAGCTGTTCAGTGTATTTGTAGGAGCCATATAGGGCTGCAGCTATCGATTATTTTAGTATTAGAGTATTCTATCGATCACTCCATCGATTAATCGAGTAATCGGCTAAGAAATACTTTGTTTTATTGAAGGGCAATAATGTACAATACTTTGGTTTAATTTTCTGAAAAAACAACATTTTTATTGCCTAAATTGCTTACAATATCATCTCTCAAAAAAACTAAATATTAAGTGCAACTAAGTGGCATCTTACATTGGTTTTTAAAGAAAACATATTCTA
>JACXGM010037470.1:0-11096 GCA_016801145.1 Umbra pygmaea
CCATTCAAGGTCTCCAAGAAGGCCGAATACTCTGAACTCCTGTTTGGTGCATATGCACAAACAACAGTCAGAGTTTTCCCCCCAGCAACCCGCAGGCGCAGGGAGGCGACCCTCTCGTCCACCGGGGTAAACTCCAACGTAGCGGCGCTCAGCCGGGGGCTTGTGAGTATCCCCACACCCGCCCGGCGCCTCACACCCTAGGCAACTCCGGAGAAGAAAAGAGTCCAACCCCTATCCAGGAGAATGGTTCCAGAACCGAGACTGTGCGTAGAGGGAAGCCCCACCAGATCTAATTGGTAGCGCTCCACCTCCCGCACCAAATCTGGCTCCTTCCCCCACAGAGAGGTGACGTTCCACGTCCCCAGAGCCAGCCTCTGCTGCCCAGGTCTGGTCCGTCGAGGCCCCTGACCTTCACTACCACCCATTTGGCAGGGCACCCGAAAATAAATATGAACCTTCAGGTGCCACGTTGCTTCTTCGGGCCGTGCCCGGCCGGGCCCCGTGGCAAACCCGGCCACCAGGCGCTCGCTGACGGGCCCTCCATCCAGGCCTGGCTCCAGACGGGGGCCCCAGGCTTCCTCCGGGCAGGGTCTCTCTTCCTCTACCTCGATTCATCATTGGGGTGTTGGTGAACCATTCTTTGTCTGGCCCCTCACCTGAGACCACTTTGCCATGGGAGACCCTACCAGGAGCACCAAGCTCCAGACAACACAGCCCTCAGGTTCATAGGGACACACAAACCTCTCCACCACGATAAGGTGATGGTTCCCAGAGAGAAACTGGATCTCTCGAGTTCCTATTATGTCTTGAGTATCTGAGAGGGTGAAGAGCATTAAACAGTACGTCTGGCCACTCCCAATATCTGGCCATGCCATATGGTCTTAGGAATGCTCCATCAGTGTTCCAATCATTTGTGAATGAGATCTTCAGAGACATGTGAGGTCGCGGTGTGTTAAGTGTAAATTGATGAGCTCTTGATGTACACAGCCATGTACACAGGTCTCTTTGGTCCACTGTGTCTGTGAAAAGCTGTTGGAGCATGACTTATATGTCAAAGCTGAGACAAGTGCCTTTTCTTTCAGCAATCTGTCTCCTTTTTGGGATACTGTATCTTCACAACAGGGGTGGAGATGGAGGAGGAACGCATTGAAGCCTTGCGTAATTGGTTGACCCCAACTATGATTAATGTATTTTAATTTGTGGTTTTTGAAAGGTTGCAGTTGAAGAAGGGGGCGACCAGACTGCGTGGAACTCTAAGGCAAACATCGCTATCACCGCACTGAAGGTCCTGTTCTCCTCAGCTCCTGTGTTGGCCCAGCCTGATCCGGCATTACCAATCTTGTAGGTGGACGCTTCCAAAAATGGGGTAGAAGACTGTATCATGGATCCAGTGAAATTGGAGCTGGATACCGAGATTCAGTAGGTATTGCGTACGGACTCTGCTCCTGCACGGTGTCCTGCTGATGGCCAGTACATGCCCGTCTTGGTCCTAGCACTTTTTTGGTCCCACAGTGGTCATGGTCACACCTGTCAATTGACTTTTTGACAGACCTCCCTCCCTCAGAGGGCTGCACCACCATCTTATTTGTCGAATGGTTCTCAAAGGCTTGCCGACTCCTACCTCTGTCCAGTGTTCCCACAGCTCTGCAGACTGCGGAGGCCATGTTCACCCATGTCTTCCGGCACTATGGTATCCCGGAGGGTATTGTTTCAGAATGTGGCCGCCAGTATATCTCTCGTGTGTAGAAGGAATTTATGGAGAGTTAGGGCTCACATTAAGTCTCTCCTCTGGGTACCATCTGGAGGCCAACGGTCAGGTGGAGCATGTCAATCAGAAAGTGTGTAGGTTACTGCAGTTGCACTTTCAGGACTGACTGGGGAAGTAGTCTGCTTTCCTGACCTGGGCCCAGAACTCACTCCGCCACTCTTCCATGAACCTCACTCCACTCATTCCAGTGCATGTTGGGGTTCCTGCTGGTCCAGACTCCGTGGCTTTCAAGCTAGATTAAGGCACCTGCGGTGGATGAGTGGTTCCAGCACAAAGAGGACACGTGGATTACTGCCTATGTATATATCCAACGTGCCGTGCGCCGCCACAAGTTCCAGGCTGACCACAGCTGTGGGGAGACACTAGTGTACTAGCCTGACAATCGGGTATGGCCCTCAAACCACAACTTGGCCTTCCGCCTGCCATTCCAGAAGCTGGGCCCTTGGTTTGTGGGGCTCTATCAAGTCCTGGGGAGGGCCAATGAAGTGATGTATATATATATACACGTATTGTTCATACATCATAGTGATGTATATAATATATATATGTATTATAGTTACCATCTTTTTGCGCATTAATCCCTTGTTTCCTGAGTCTCTTCTCAGCCCAGTGTCCCAGTCCATCTCTAAGAGGCCGACGTGCTTGGCTGGCCCGCCTGGTGTTTAACCTTCTCAAGTCACGTCAACCCACTTCTACACACACTCCACTGGCTCCCAGTTAAAGCTTGAATTCGCTACAAGGCGATGGTGCTCGCCTACGGAGCAACAAGAGGAGGTTCTCCACCCTTCAGGTGATGCTCAAACCCTACACCCCTACACAGGCTCTCCGTTCTCTAACCTTCTGGCTCCTCAATGGTGGAACTAGCTTTCACTGGAGGCTAGAACTGCAGAGTCTATACCCATCTTCAATACTGTTATCTTGAAACATTTTTATTATCTGTATGATCCTTCTCTAGCACTTATGTTAAGTTTCATATATATTTTCTGGTACTGATATTGTCTAGCACTGTTTTGACTATTCATTGTTTCAACATAGTGAATGCTCTTACTACTAAGTTGTCGTTATTTTACCTTGTTTCTCCAAATGTATACACTCACTGTAAGTTGCTCTATATAAGAGCATCTGCTAAATGATTTAAATGTAAATGTTCTGGACCCCAACACACCCAGCACTGCGTCCTCAGTGTTGTCCCCAGGGTCAGGAGTGTTGCGCTGCTGGAGCTGCAATTCGGGGGGGGGTACTGTCACATCTCCCAATCCTGGGGTTCCCCCTGCTACATTCCCCCTCCCTTAATTACTCACCACCTGTGTCTTGTTCATTTATTAGGGTGTGTATATAGTGTGTGTTTTAGTTGTAGTTTGCATTGTGGGTTAATCTTTCACTGTGCATGAGTTTTAAATCAAGAAGGGTGTATTTCCTCTGTGCTCAGCACCAGCTATTTATTATTCCATCCTGCATTGTGTGCATTTACTTTGGGTGCCTGTGTTGCCCACTTATTCAACTGTTTTGCTTTAATCAAGGCATCATCAAATAAACAAGTCCTGCATCTGACTCCTTTTCTACATCTACCCATGTTACAGTATTATAATTTTAACACAGATTGTTTTTTTGTTTTTTATTTAACCTTTATTTAAAAGGTAAGTTGACTAAGAACAATTTCTTATTTACAGCAACAACCTGGGAGCAATTAGGGTAAAGTGTCTTGCCCAAGGACACAATGACATTTCGCTCAGTCGGGAATCGAACTGGCAACCTTCTGACTACAAGTCTGACTCTTTACCCACTGAGCCATCTGCGCCCCTAACTAACAGATTTATACTGTATGATAATAAAAAAATTGGCAGAAATTGTTGTTTCATCCATCGGCAGTATTTAAAGGCATTAGAGCAAATATAGGTTAATGTATGTTGAGTTAAAGAACTAAAATGTAAGATATGGTCACTGACCATAATGTTCCCTTATGGTTTTGACATTGGTTCATCATCATACTTTACAACTGCAAGACAAAATTTTACGGGGTTCAAGTTTTATAGTGATATGAGATGTGAATGGGACAATTATTATTTCTATGTTAGAGATTACTTTCCTGCCCTAGCTGTCATTTTTTCAGTATTTCTTTTGGAATTCTTAACAAGGTTGTGTCACACTACGTCAAAAATCATAGGACTATTTCGGTTAAAGTTTATATCAAAATATGCTACGGTACATAATGTGACTGCTTGGTACAAAGGAGCGAGTTCAGTGCTTACAATGAGTTCAGGAGAGGTTTGAGAACCACTGCTCAAATTTTCTGAGAAACATCAGCAGAGTTTATGGTAGTTCAATTAAAATATCAGCTGACTAGAATTATTGGAAAATGTTAAGAAATAGATTAATTTCAAGTTTATCATGTGTTTAGAGCTTTTCCTACTTTACAGACCAAGCCGTATTTCTAGCAGCCATTCACACAAAACAACATATGATGTGGCTTGCATACCACTTAAATGTATTCTTAATCACTAAAACCCTTTCTAACAATAGTGCATGAAGGGCAGGTAACAGCCACAGGTGTGCATGCGTATAGTGGACTCCAAAATTACTTGATTGGCAATGCACAAACAAAACTGTAAAAATACAGTATAAACAATACAATTATAGAGAAAAACTCAAAATACCAATATGTGAAAAATGTTGTACTTTATTACTTTATTGTGTGTCAATGGAACCAACCAAAATAATTTATTGATTGAATTATTATAATAATTATTAAAAATCAATCAAATGTTTGTCAATCTGGTTGCCTCTGCCAGAAGGCTGGGACTTTGATAAGGGCAGTTGATAAGTGCAACCCTAATAATGATAAGAATCCTCTCGAAAGGAAGAGCGGAATGTTCTAGAAATGTGTTCCTTAACCTTTTCAAACATTACAGGAAGAGGCTCTGTGCTGTTATCCTTGCCAGAGTTGGTTGCACTAAGTACTGAATAAGGAGTGCCAATAATTAAGGAACCATGATTTTGGTGAAATGTCATTTATGTAAAATAATCATATGAGTTTGGTTGGTCCCATTGCAATATAAATAAAGTACAGTGTTTTTCACATGTTGGTATTTTGAGTTTATCTCTATAATTATACTGTATTGTTTATGTGTTTAAAGTATTGCTTCTGCATTGCCAGTTATTTTGGAGCCCACTGTATGAGCTGATTCTGGTGTGAAAGTGTCGGGCTAACACAAAACGTGTGCACCTAACCAAGAGTTACCCAAATCCATCTCCTCTTTTACTCTTTGTTTGCAACTACAGCATATCCTAGAGAATGGCAGCCCAGAAGATGGATTAAGAAATTACTTGGGATGAGCAGAGTGTAAGTTAAAAAAGAGAGTTCACAGATGAGGACAAATATTACAAATGTAGAAGTACTGTAATAGCATTTACCAGCTGTTTGCGGTTTTCCTCCAGGCAGAGTCCAAGGACACCTAGGAATGATCCAAACGCCAACTTTAAAAATAAGAAAACAGACACATTTAGAGGGAGGACAGCAGTGTTCTCTGACTAAACACTAATGAATGTAAAAACTTCTCACTCAAAGGCCATTGTGCACAACACAGCTACAATATTAGTCATGACAATCAGTCAAAGTTTGTTTTTCATTCAAAGGAAGTAACCTCACTGAGTGAAATATTTGTCATCTTTTGACAACGGTGTCACACCGGTTCTCAAGACAAGAGGGCATTGCCAATTCGATATTACAGAAGTTTTCATTATGGTTTACATGCATTCTACAATAACAAGTTGGGATGCCTCAAAAGGTTGGGATTTTAAACAAATTTGAACTTGGAGGTTTAAATTCAGTCTAGCCTAAGCCAGCTCTTTCATAATCCAAAAAAGAAGCTATCCAGCTAATTGCCTACAACAATAAAAATTGAATTTTCTTTCACTTAGCTAGCTATGTTTATACTGTAAGAAAATCATTGTCTACATTATCAAGATTAATTTGTTACATTAGCCATAAACAACAAGTGTCTTTCACAGTGAAATGCTAATAATAGAGTTATACATTAAAGAATAATAATTAAAAAAGATTATAAAAGGTTACCACAGAATTTATAAGGTTGCAGCAAAAATACAACATAATCACAAGTCCGGATATATCCCAGGTATTATGGCTTGTGGGTAGAACCTGTCCTTTTTGTTAATGCACCGATTCCATTTAGCTGAACGCATTGTAGTGAATAAGTGGTGGTTTGGGCTATGGGAATCTTTGATGACTCTCTGGGTCTTCTTCTGGTACTGTGTTGTGTAGAGGTCCTGTATGGTAGTGAGCTTGGTGCCCATGATGTACAAAACACAACGTTATGTAGCACATCTGCAATCCTGCTTGTTGGTGTTGCCCTACCAGATGGTGATGAAGCCAGTCAAGATGCTTTCTATAGTGCAGCAATAGATGTCACAGCCTCTTCAGTGGGAAGAGACGGTGCAATGCCTTCTTCCTGATTTCATCTGTATGTGTGGAGAGTGGCGGCTGCTGGTCTTTCAAAGAGGGGAAGCTCATTTTCTGTCTATATCGTAAAAATTTTCCATTTATTTATACGTAAATTCTGCCCATCCTCACCACTTGTGGAAGTATCCAGTTTTTTATTTCATCTTCATTAAGATTTATTTTTGGTGGGGGATATTATTATTTTATTTATTTGTATTGACAGTAGAGTAAGAAGCAGAGGCTAGGGAGACAGGCCTGTAGGGGGAGACGGAGAAGAAGTGCACAGGGGGTGGTTGACCTTGAGCTCAAACCGTAATTGCCAAAGCACATGTGTTCCAGAGTCAAGAACTCAGTTCACTACACCGATTCTGTCAAATATAAACAGTATGAAAGTTGTGCAAAGTAAGTCTAAGTTAGAGAGGTAGATCAGTCGGTATGTAAAGTGGCTGGGCAATAACTATGGAATAGATAACACTTGAGCATAACTGTGCAAATGATAGTGTGCAAATAACGACCTTGGAAGAGATTGATCTTTTGAATGTTATGCTGTAGTCAATGAACAGTAATCTCACATTGGTGTTGTTTTTCTCCAGTTGGGAGAGGACAGTGTAAAGGGTTTTATTGACATCGTCTGTTGACCTGTTGGGGTACTATGTGATTTGGAGGGGGTCTATGTTGTCTGGTTTGTCTTGTTTCATGGGTATTGGTGTTTCTGCAATAGGTCAGAGGTCATTATTAAACTCGCGTGATGTTCGGCACATGCTTTGAGAACCTGCCTCGTAATCTGCCTGATCGCAGCTTTGTAAAACATTGATCTTTTTAAAGGTTATTCTCACTTCCGCCACTGAGATAGTGATTACTTGGTCCTGTTGAACAGCAGAGCTCTCCAGCATAGGTCAGTGTCGCTTTCCTCACAGCATGCAAGTTTTTCACGGTTAGTTTTAGATCTGTAAAACTTCTGGTGGGGTGCTTGGAGTCTGCTGTCCAGGGGTTCGGTTTCCGGTTTGGTGTCGGCTCTGTCTGTGGGGCTGCCTCCTGCGGTTAATTGTGGTGTTCATCCACTGGTGTCAAAGGTGGCCCTGAGGTTTACTTTGGGGAGTGCTGTGCTGTCTGCACCTGCTGGCGTCTTTTCCTGGCCCCTTCTGCTGGGATGTTCTGTGTATTTTTTTTTAACCTGGCTAAAACTCTGGTGGGCGTCGATTCTGTTGACCGGAGGTTAATTGACTGCAGGGACATCAAGTTACAGCTGAAGGACAGCGATCCCAGGCTTGCAAAGTGCCTTACTCTTGCTAAATTTCTTGTGGGTTTTGGAATCAACAGGAACATCAAAACCATTGGATACAGAAGGAGGAGCCAGGCAAAACCATTGGATACAGAAGGAGGAGTGAGGCAAAACCATTGGATGCAGAATGAGGAGCCAGGCAAAACCATTGGATACAGAAGGAGGAGCCAGGCAAAACCATTGGATACAGACGGAGGAGCCAGGCAAAACACAGAAAGAACTGCACTAGCGAGGATGAGGTGGAAGTCCGAGACCACCTTACAAAACCAGCAGGGGAGTCTAATACAATTCCAGATGTTTTGTAGTAATAAATAAATGTAGTAATCCAAAATAAAATTTCATGACAATTCAAGCAGTGGTTAACCTAGAATTGAACATTGGGTTTTGACAAAGCTAAATTTAAAACTGACAATAGACGATTGATGATAGTTTAAATAATAAAGTCATAGACAAAAAAGGAATTCTGAATGCTATGACAATAATAGGATTGTGTACTCAAAAAACATTTCTTCTAGAATGCCTCGTGTGGAGCAAATCCTTCCCAATACATGGTAAAAAATTGTGCCAGAACACAGCTGGCTACACTCTCGAATGTTTTCCTTAAAAGCACAAAATGACACCAGACACCTTGCTGCTCGACGAGATTGAGCCATGACAAATTGTCCTTAACCATCAGCACACACACACACACACACACACACAGACACAGGAATCAAACTGATTCCAGAGGAATCAAACTGACTCCAGAGGAATCAAACTGATTCCACAGGAATCAAACTGATTCCACAGGAATCAAACTGGAAACAGACTTTTGCTGCTCAATGAGGATTGGATGAAATGAGACAAATGATTAACCACTCAATACACAGAAGAAGAACCAGTTGCACGCAATTGGACAACAACAAATAGTGGGCCAAGGAGGACAGCGGGTTGAACTAAAAGGACAGATGGTGCTATAGGAAAGAAATTAAGGGTTAGATAAAAAATGAGGACAGATAAAACACTCATTTGGGCTAGATTTGTTTCAAACTGAAGTAGAATTTACTGACCATTACAGATTGCTCAATGATGCGAACATTTATTATAAAACAAATAATTCAAATTTGAAGCCAGATTTTCAAAAGGTTAACTAAATGGACGATGTTTGTGAAAACACCAATTATGGTTATACATAACAAACTTTTGCAACAATGGTGTAAATTGCTTACACAAAATCACACCTTGAAATTAATCTGTTGGGTAAACCATTTCAAGGTGGAGATGTTTGAATATACCTGTGGAATGCCTGTTCATACAACACATGATTTAAGTATTAGTACCTCTGTAATGGATGAGTTGCCTTTGTCATTGGTTACTGAATAATTATGATGTATCCATGGTATAAAAATTACTTCTGTGCTAACGAGTTCCTAATTTATTGTACATACTTGTGACTTGTAAGTACCAAATGAGGATGTATAGAAGATTTTCCTTGTTATGGTAATTAACAGAGCAATAATCAATAGGATGTGTATACACTCACCAAAAGGATTATTAGGAACACCCGTTCAATTTCTCATTAATGCAATTATCTATTCAACCAATCACATGGCAGTTGCTTCAATACATTTAGGGGGATGGTCCTGGTCAAGACAATCTCCTGAACTCCAAACTAAATGTCAGAAATGGAAAGAATGGTGATTTGATTTAAGCAATTTTGATCGTGGTATGGTTGTTGGTGCCAGACTGGCCGGTCTGAATATTTCACAATTTGCTCAGTTACTGGGATTTTCATGCACAACCATTTCTAGGGTTTACAAATAATGGTGTGAAAAGGGAAAAACATCCAGCATGCAGCAGTCCTGTGGGCAAAAATGCCTTGTTGATGCTAGAGGTCAGAGGAGAATGGGCCGACTGCTTCAAGCTGATAGAAGGGCAACTTTGACTGAAATAACCACTCGTTACAACCGAGGTATGCAGCAAAGCATTTGTGAAGCCACAACACGCACAACCTTGAGGCGGATGGGCTACAACAGCAGAAGACCCCACCGGGTACCACTCAGCTCCACTACAAATAGGAAAAAGAGGCTACAATTTGCAAGAGCACACCAAAATTGGACAGTTGATGACTGGAAAAATGTTGACTGGTCTGATGAGTCTCGATTTCTGTTGAGACATTCAGATGGTAGAGTCAGAATTTGGCATAAACAGAATGAGAACATGGATCCATCATGCCTTGTTACCACTGTGCAGGCTGGTGGTGGTGGTGGTGTAATGGTTTGGGCGATGTTTTCTTGGCACACTTTAGGCCCCTTAGTGCCAATTGGGCATTGTTTAAATGCCACAGCCTACCTGAGCATTGTTTCTGACAATGTCCATCCCTTTATGGCCACCATGTACCCATCCTCTGACGGCTACTTCCAGCAGGATAATGCATCATGTCACAAAGCTCAAATCATTTCAAATTGGTTTCTTGAACATGACAATGAGTTCACTGTAATAAAATGCCCCCCACAGTCACCAGATCTCAACTTAATAGACCATCTTTGGGATGTGGTGGAACAGGAGCTTCATGCCCTGGATGTGCATCCCACAAATCTCCATCAACTGCAAGATGCTATCCTATTAATATGGGCCAACATTTCTAAAGAATGCTTTCAGCACCTTGTTGAATCAATGCCACATAAAATTAAGGCAGTTCTGAAGGCGAAAGGGGGTCAAACACAGTATTAGTATGGTGTTCCTATTAATCCTTTAGGTCAGTGTATATGCTTATGTATATATACTGAAGTAAGTTGAAGAAAGTTGAAGAAATATGCAAATTAAATGAGAAGCCAATGTTGTTTGGTATCGTTGAAAGCTATGAATTTTAGGAAACATGATGCTGCTGAGAATGAGGTTAGACAAGATGCATTTTGAAATGCAAGGTTTGAGGCTTGTCTCAGTGGGAGGTGAAGCCGAGAAATTAACATATAGATGCTAGGCAGGCGACGCCTTAGAACTGGTTCATTACAAACTAAATGCTACTTTTAGGCCAATAGGAAAGATCAGTATTAATTTCCTGTAATGATGTCATTCTCTGTATAACTGAAATGAGAATTATTGATCGCCAGTTTTTTCTGCAGAAACGACCGGCTAAATTGTTGATTTCTAACATTAAAGTCTTTGCTCCTTATACATTCTCCGAGACTTAAAATATACGACGCTCGTTCAATAGTTTTTTTATGAATGGTTTTCCGGTGCTTGGCCTTCTGAACTATTATTGTCTTGTTGTGGTGCTGAGTCTTTTGCATTATTTGAGCTGTACCCCATTTTTATGGCATGTCTCATTTGGTGTAAGCAATGGTCTAGGACAGTGGTTCCCAACCCTCTTCTCGGGGCACCCCAGACAGGCCATGTTTTTGATTTAACCCTGTCAGGATCGGTACAGGAGAAGGTAAGGAACCAAAAGCAGAGATGAAAATGATAACAATATTTATTGTGGAATATATAGTGTGTAGGGTGTCAGGCCCCAATACGGCAGACTAGAATGGTCAGGGTCAGGCAGGGTTCGGTACACGGAGCGGGTAGTGGTCCAGGCAGGGTTCGGTACACGGGGGTGGTCGTAGTCC
>JACXGM010037471.1:0-11095 GCA_016801145.1 Umbra pygmaea
GGGGGGGGGGCAGGCAACAGCGGACACTGGGGGCAGCCAGGTAACAGGGGAGCCTGGTGGGGGACAGGCTACAGGGGAGCCTGGTGGGGGACAGGACACTGGGGGCGGCCAAGCAACAGGGGAGCCTGGCGGGGGACAGGCAACAGGGGAGCCTGGCAGGGGAAAGGCAACAAGGACACTGGGGGCGGCCAGGCAACAGGTAGCTCTGGAAGCTTGGCAGCAGCAGCACATAGCTCTGGAAGCTTGGTGGCAGCAGTAGGTAGCTCTGGAAGCTTAGTAGCAGGTAGCACTAGTAGAATAGTAGCAGGTAGCACTGGTAGCATAGTACCAGGTAGCACTGGTAGCATAGCAACAGGTAGCACTGGTAGCATAGTAGCAGGTAGCACTAGTAGAATAGCAGCAGGTAGCACAGGTAGCATAGTAACAGGTAGCACTGGTAGCATAGTAGCAGGTAGCACTGGTAGCATAACTGCCAAGGACTCTGGCTGTATCGGAGCTGCCGAGGACTTTGGCTATAGCGTAGCTGCCGTGGCCTCAGCGGGTAACATGGCTGCCCTGGCCTCAGCAGGTAACATGGAGGCTGCTGTGGACTCAGCAGGTAACACGGTGGCTGCCGTGGACTCAGCAACATCCGGCAGTGAAAATACATCCTGAAGCAGTCTGGCAAAGTCCATATGATTGAACAACTGGATCCTCTGTCTTCCAGAGGTCCTATACATATTCCAGTGCCAGGCCATCCAAACAGGAAAAAGTGGTCATAATTTTGTCCTCCCCAGACAGAGGACCCCACGGACACCGCTGTAGGAAGGTCCTCATCTGTGTTGAAAATTGCTGTTGACTTCCCCATCAAAACTCTCAGTAGGGAGGGAGAAGGGTGCTTGAACAGGTGAGGAAGTGGCTCTATCAGAACCACTGCGACCTGGAACTAGATAAATGGGACCTTGAGCTTGAGAAATGGGACCTTAGGCAAAATGACTGGGGCCTGATGATAGAGGACTGGGGCCTGAGGCTAGAGACTGAGGACATTTGGCAGAAGAGTGTAGGGCTCCAACTGGTGAGCTAACTGCTCTGTCTGCTGAACTGAGGGTCCTGATATGAGACATAGAAGCCCCAACATGAGGTATAGGGGACCAGACATGAGACTTAAGGGGCCTGACTTGAGATCATGGGTTGTTAACTTGAGAACATGGGGCCTTAACTTGAGACATAGGAGACCTAACATGAGAAATAAATGGCCTGACCTGAGGCCATATTGTAGTTGTCCTCCTCCAAGAAACCACTAATACCAACCTCCATGTTGTAATCACCCTCTTCTTCTGAGCTGCTCCCGTCCCAAAAGGAGGCCAGTAGCCTAGCTCCATAACTGGTCCCTTGTCTATCCTTAACAAAGGGAAAAACTGTCTCCTTTTTGTTATGGCTGGTCATTCTGTCACGAATCTCTCTATATTCTATGGTGAAGGGGTGTTGTGAAGGAGTGGAGAGAAATGCACAGGAAAAGTGGATTAAATCAAATGTTTACTCACAAAAATACTTTACAAAATAAAAGCACCACAGTGGGCAAGAAATACATCACACAAATCATAGCTA
This sequence comes from Umbra pygmaea, assembly GCA_016801145.1. NCBI lineage: Eukaryota > Metazoa > Chordata > Actinopteri > Esociformes > Umbridae > Umbra > Umbra pygmaea. The sequence continues at coordinate 1,588 of JACXGM010037471.1, forward strand.
ACAGGAAACAATGACTAGCAACAGGAGGGAAAACAGTAGTTATTAAATAATACACTTATGACATAATTTAACAAAGCAGGGAGGACTGAACCAACACCACTAAACATGAAAAACCATAAGGAAATATAAAGACACAGAAGGGCAAAACCTGGACTGGATCACATCCAAAACACAATACAGGGGACATTGGTACAGTAAGGCATTAGCGGTTTTTGGCACGGGCGGCATTTTTTTATGTCACGTGGGGGTGGCACAAGCACTTAACAATATCCTCTGCGATGTGAAGCGGTTTTCTATTATCTATAATTTCACTCTGTGGGGAATTGGCGCCCGCTCCAGCTGCAGGTGCCCCTGTTTGCTGAAAAAGTGTGGTGCACACATAAGCTGTACGAGACGGGGAAAGTGGAGGGGGCGCTGGAGGGGGAACGGAAGGTCCACTGTATTCACCTTATTTTCAGCAGAAATCTGGGTGGAGGTTGTTAAGAGATTTTGTGTAATACTTCCGGATAAAGCCTTCGGTCATTAATTCTCAGCTCCCCGCATTAACATTTCTGATTAACTCTATATTGTGACTACATAACAAAACGTTTTGGGAAATGGTCTCCTTAAATCAGGATTTTTATATTCAGTGAGAGGATGTCACAATAATTGGCAGAAACTAAAACTGTTCCTACAGCAGCAGTGTTTTGATTACCGACCATATTTACGAAGCGAGTGCAGTTGTGAGGCGCTTTACGATTTGCACACACCACCTAAAGACGACAAGGTGCTTTGGCTGAAAGCACTAAACTTAAAGAAACCACCAAAACGACCCTATGTGTGTTCATATCACTTTGTTGACAAGGGTTGACTGAAGATCACAGTTTCCCAGAGAAGTGGCTGGGCTATGATGCTCCAGTGAGGATAAGACCTCTGGTCAGGACATGAACACTAGGGTTCAAAATTAGCACAATTTACCAGCCAAATGCTGGTAAAATATGCAGATGGCTGGTAGGTTTGCTTCACTCACCAGCCAAAAAAACAATAGTAATATATTGAGTGGCTGGTAAAATTTTTACATTCAGTAGCCGTTTGGCTGGTTGATGAAAAAGTTAATTTTGAACCCTGATCAACACACTCTGGTAGCCTGTACCATAGATTTCTATGGCCTGTACTGACTATCTAATCCATGTTACAGTTCTGTAGTTACTATTTGTCGTTTCGTCACAAATGGGTTGTCATGTAAAAATGTTTCTCAACTTCACAGGCTAACTAGCTATCTAGCTATGTTAATGTTCATTGTAAAAGTCTCCAAAATCAAAACTGAGCTAGAACACTACTCATAAATAAAACCATTGTAGCAATACAACACCTGCCTCTGTACTTGGAGCACCCAGTGGTGGTACCCCATTTGACTAGGAAAAAACAAGTGTTTTGTTTATTGAATTGTAACGTTAATCAAATCTGTGTTGGCTGTACAAAAAAAGCTTAGCCCATGTATTTACAGCAAAATTCTCCCCAGCATGAGCCTTTAGGTGTGCTTTGTTTGTGTGGACAGGTTATGCCTAGGGTACAAGACAACTGGACAACTGCAATTTAATGTAATTTTAACATTTCTGATCATTTCTAAGTGGGCCTATGTTAAGGCTGGGCGATATGGACCGAAATGAATATCTCGATATATTTTGTAGCTTTAATGGCTAACGGTATATATCTCGTTGTGCAAGACACAGACATTGTTTTGGAACATTTACGAATGTCTGTCAATTTAATGTTCAAATGTATACCATAATTCCTCAGATAAAAACCGGTAGTCAATAAAATGCCTGGCCTCTGATAGTGGCCGGGGGCGTGGTCAACACGGACAAATAAAGGCTGGGGAAAAATTACGTGTGGATAATCACCTAGGTGCCTTTCATATAATGTGCATTCCAGTTAAGCGTAATGTACATTTCTACCACTTTAACAGATTCAACAATATATTCATGCTATTTCCGGATTATGGTTCTTATCTTAGCTAACATTATAAGGTTGAATGTTTATTTTTATTATAGCTATTGTATAACCGAGACATGAGCTAGATTCCTGACATTTTATGCTTTGTAAAGATATGGGACACTTTATATTACCTAAAAGTTGGACCTGTGAACTGTGATTATAGTGCAGTTTTTTTGGGGGGGGGGGTTGATCCCACAGGTAGGATACTGAGCCTTAAGTGGTTAATGATGAATCATTGTTCCATATTAAAGCCCAGGCAGGTTTGGGATTATACTCAAATAACTTTAATGTACCCGCCATTGCTATGTGTTAAAATAGAAGAGAGAAAGACAACACATAAACTCTATTATAAATAACGATTGAGAGATTATTACAAATAATATTACGAAGAAAAAATTTAGAATCTGTAAAGGAAATGTGTAATGAAATGTATGGCCATATTCCCATTAATAAGAACATGATAAATGAATTTCAAAACATTATTCAACCCTTAGATGTACAATGTTTAGATGTACAATGTTTTGAAAAGCTTTTAATCAAGGCATAAAGAGTGGCTGCCTTGGGCAATCCTTTTACCAAAGCATAATATTCGTGATCTATAAAAAAGGGGATGAATGTATATTAGACAGTTACAGACATTTAACAAATATGAACTCTAACTATAAACTACTTAAAAAATAATCATGATTAGTATTAATGATGTATTAGATAAAATAACTGAAAAAGAGCATACATGTGTTTGATGTGGGACAACCTATAAGAGATATGGTCACTGATAAGACTGAGGAGATTTTCTTCATAATAGGCCATGATCAAAAGAAAGCTTTTGACTATGTATCCCATGATTATCAGTGGGAGGTTATGAGGTGCCATGGTTTTCCCCCTACCTGATTTATATGATAACGTTGTTATATTCCCGTTATAATGTTCAAATCAATGTAAATGGATCTGTAACAGAAACCATTGAAATTAAGATGGCAGTCAAACAATGCTGTCCTCTCAGTGCGGGCTTATATGTTTTGGCTATCATTTCTCTGCTCGAGCATATTAAAAACAACCCATCGTTTAGTGGCGTTAAATTGCGATCAGGACACAAAGTAGTCACGTGCATACGCATACGATGTAACTGTTTTAAAAACAAATCTGAACAAACTCAATAAATCCAAGTCTAATTTAATACCTATGAAGATGTCTCAGATGCTACACTAAACCAAGGAAAAACAGAAGGTATTTGGATTGGAACCAAAGAAAACAGCAGCTTGTTAAACTGAGAGAAAAAATAAACAAATAATAAGGAAGAAATGAGTAAATGGACGGGGAAAACCATGTCATGGCAATTTAAGATTAATGTTGTAAAGTAATATATTCTGTCAAATCATGTTCTTAGCCACAATCGTCCCCCCAGCTGAACACTACGTTAAAAAAAAGGTGGTGTAACTTTCTTTTGGGAAACAACACATCAAGGACACAGTAATATTTTGGTAGTGAAATGAGGTTCAATGGATTAATAGAAAATGTGCAATATGCTTCAAAACAAAATGAAATGCAATGAAATGCTGTACTTGTGTGTGTGTCTAGCTTTAGTATGTATTGCCTGACTTGTATATGTTTGAAAGTTTTGCTCAATATAGTATCTTTAAAATCAGAAACTTCTCAGACACAGCGGACATGAACACTGGGATATCAAGGTGCACAACGGTTGTTAATCCAAAACTGTTTGGCTCACAGCCATTTATAATTTAACTGAAGACAGGGTAGCAGGAGCGCGTCAGGGTATTCGATACTATTAAATTACCAACAGTGCTCTTGGAAGGGAATTAGATGAGAAAGAGTAATCATGCCAAATGGACACAAAGATTCTGAACCAAGTCAATCAGGCTGGAATTTTGTAAATGTAAAAAAAAACGTTATTCTGAAGCGTTTCGGCCTGCGCCTTCTTCAGGATACCCGGGGGGCAGTGCGTCTTGAGGCCCCGGCGGCCGGGCGTCTTGGGGCCCCGGCGGCCGGGCATCTGGGAGCAGGCTGCTGCTGGAGACTGGCTGAGAGCAGGCTGCTGCTGGAGGCTGTGGCTGAGAGCAGGCTGCGAACTCCAGGTCAGACGGTGCAGACTCGTTTATGAGGGCAGGCATCTCCTCCTCATCGGTTTCATAACTTGTGTCAGGGGCCCTCTTGGGAAGGGGGGCCCTAACGCTCAGATGGGGAGCCCTGTATGGTGGACTACCACCCTAGACCTGAGGGTTAGGGAACCTAGCCTGAGAACTAGGGAGAGTGCTAGCCTGAGAGTTAGGGGAGCTAGCCTGGAGCCTGGAAGCTGGGGGAGCTAGCCTGAAAGCTGAGGGAGCTAATGCTCTGACGGGTAGTCCTACTCGAGGAACCAACACCCAGGAGCTGAGCATTTGGGGAACTACTAGAGGTAGCCCGGGAGCAAACGGGGGTCTAAGAAAGCTAGCCTGGACACTGGGAGATACGCTAGCCTGGGAGCTTGTGGGTGTGCTAACCCTCGAATGTGAAGCCTTATCTGGTGGACTACCACCCTGGATACGAGAGCTAGGAGAGACAGGAGGGAAGCTAGCCTGGGAGCTAGGAAAGCACTAGCCAGGGATCTAGGAGATACACTAGCCTGGGAACTGGGAGATACGCTAGCCTAAGAGCTAGGAGATACACTAGCCTGGGAGCTAGGAAAAGCGCTAGCCTGAGAGCTAGTGAATGTGCTAGCCCTTGAATGGGGAGCCCTATCTGGTGGACTACCACCCTGGATATGAGAGCTAGGAGAGACAGGAGGGAAGCTAGCCTGGGAGCTGTGCGATAAACTAGCCTGGGAGCTAGGAAAGGTGCTAGCCTGGGAGCTAGGAGATACGTTAGCCTGGGAGCTAGTGGGTGTGCTAAACCTCGAACGGGGAGCTCTATCAGGTGAACTACCACATGGATATGAGAGCTGGGGGAGATAGAAGGGAAGCTAGCCTGGAACATGGGAGAGCTAGGAGGGCTGAAGAGAGTAACTGGGACCTCGGGAACCCCAATAGAAAGGTGGGGAGCCCTACCTAGTGGGCTAGCACCCTGGATCTTGTCCATTAGGAGAGCCCGGGCCTGTCACACATCCTCTCTCTCGTTTCACTCGTCGTCATCCCAGTCAAAAAGCTCCTCATCTCGGCATAGGGCTCTCAGTGGCTCCGAAGACGCTGTCTCCATTGTTGGGTGGTTCATTCTGTCACAATTCATCAGGAATAGGAGGCAGGCGTGTCTTCACAAACAAATGTGTTTTATTTCACTTTTAGATGAACTGGCCAGAAACAAAACATAAGAACAAAATGAGGACCTAAGCCTAACCTATGGATATACAATAAAACACATGACATGAACAATGAACAAAGGAGCACAACACTACACTAAACATAAGAACAACCTAAGGACACTACTACAAGGAACAACAACAACACATACCTGGACAGAGACAATGAGCCACACTGAACAAACAAACAGACAGAACTAAATACTATACTAATGAGGGGAGGGTGTGCAGGTGTGGACTAAACAACAGAAGAGATAGGCTGACAAAAACATGTGATGGGATCATGTGACACAAAGAGCGGGAAACCAAACCAAAACAAAACACACAGGGGAGAAACCACTACCAGGTGAACACAGAACAAGCACACAGACACTAGGGACATCATGACACAGACTATAAAGGGAGAACTAAAACACCATGCACAGCACTGAATAAGAACGAAAACATAAATAGAAACACAGGAGAGTAAACCAACCAAACGAAACACTGTAATAGGGAGCCCATGACAATTCTTCTTAACAGCCCACACAGGGCTTTATGTGACATTAAAGACCAAGCGTAAAGAAAAAAAACATCTGTTCAGGTAGGACATGTTCCATAGAAACCAATACAGCCAACACATTCTTTGGAATTGTACATCATCACAGTGGTTAACAGTTCTTCATAGTGAATATTCTGTATATTGTCAGCCTGGAACCACTTGTCTAGTTCAAGGGAAACAATAAAATCATTGACTGCGTGCCGTCTAAACAAACCCTGTGCATAGGTTCTACAAGCTAAATCATGATTTATTATGCATGTTTGATTAACTATAATAATAATAATACGTTTTATTTATATAGCCCCTTTCCAGAGCTCAAGGACGCTTTACAATGAACAAGTAACAATAATAACAATAACAATGGACCATGATAACAAACAAACAAACAAACAACAAAATGTAGATGAGCGTAAATGAGACTATGTAGGCAGGGCAGAATACACCAGAATACAAACAGACAACAAAATGTAATATAACTTCAAGTGTGGAAACATTCAGAAAACAGATGAGTTTTGAGCATAGTTTTAAATTCTGAAATTATATTAACACGACAGAGTGATCGAGGGAGAGAGTTCCAAAGTTTTGGTGCGACAACACTGAACGACCTGCCCCCCATTGAAGCAAGGCGATGCCGAGGGACAACAAGAAGGCTAGCGTCAGAGGATCGTAGAGAGCGAGTCGGGGTGTAGGGGTGGAGTAAGTGATAGGGGGGAACCAAATTGTGCAGAGATTTAAAAGTGAGCAGGAGGATTTTGAATTAATTACGATAAGCCACAGGAAGCCAGTGGAGATCGTACAAAATGGGGGTGATATGGGCAGAACGCTTAGTGTGGGTAAGTATTCTGGCAGCAGAGTTTTGAATGTATTGCAATCTGGTAATGGAACTGGCTGATAGACCAATAAAAAGGGCATTGCAGTAATCAAGACGTGATGTGACAAATGCATGGATGACAGTCTTTAATATTGAGGAAGGGGCGGAGCTGGGCAATGCGATGTAAATGAAAAAAGGCTGATTTGGTGACAGAATTAATATGAGCCTGGAAGGAGAGGGAGGAGTCAAAAATTACACCAAGATTTGTAATAGTACTAGATGCTTTGATTTGAGAGCCAGCAATCTCACAGGTAAAATCTATGGCAATTTTGCTAATGAGAGACGGAGGTCCAGTAAAAATAATCTCAGTTTTGTCCATGTTAAGTTTTAGAATATTTTAGTAAAGCCAATCTTTTATTTCATGCACACAGGCAGAGATTTTGTCAGTTGTGCTCGATAGAGCAGGTGTACACATGGTATATAATTGGATGTCATCAGCAGGAAAATGATAGTTATGTAGTTATGTAAATAATGTAAATTATGAATAATAGTGGCCCGAGAACGGATCCCTGGGGGACACCTTGGTTCAGGGGGACAGTAGGTGAGAGAAAATCTTGTACCGAGATGTAGAATTGTCTATCAGAGAGATAGGAGGAAAACCAGGAGAGAGCCGCACCAGAAATACCCACATCCGAAAGGTGCGATATGAGTAGTTCATTGGAGACAGTATCGAAGGCAGAACTGAGATCGAGCAGCAGGAGTATAGATAGTGAACCAGAGTCACCAAAAACAAGCAAATCATTCAGTACCTTGACAAGTGCAGTCTCAGTGCTGTGAAGAGGGCAAAAGCCAGATTGAAAGGGATCAAAGAGACTATTTCCAACTAGAAAAGACTGAAGCTGGGAGGCAACGGTACGTTCCAGTAATTTTGCTATGAAGGGTAGATTTGAGATAGGACAATAATTAGATAAGACTGAGTGATCAAGGTTGGGTTTTTTGAGAACAGGGGTAACAGCAGCAGTTTTGAGTGACAGAGGGAATGAAGCAGAGTTAAGAGATGCATTGATGAAGTGAGAAATAGTTCAGAGATAACTGAATGGCAAAGTTTTAGAAGAGGAGTAGGAGCAGGGTCAAGACGACAAGATGAAGCGTTGGATTTCAAAATTAACTCAGAGACAGAAGATGGAGTAGTCAGAGAAAAGATTGTCAGGGACTGACCAGATTCGTTCAGCAAATAACTAGAATTCGTAGCATCATTGGAGAGACACTGGTTGACGGCATCTGTCTTTTCTAGCAAATTATTTAGAAATGAACAGCAAAGTTCATCTGAAGCTAGAGCAGCCTGAGATGGAGGTTTGGTAAGTATATCTATTGTGTAAAATAATGCTTTTGGCCTGTTACTTGATTTGTTAATTGTGGCAGATAAAAAACTAGAACGAGCCGAGTTAAGAGCCATTTGGCAGACCTTCAACAATCCCCAAGAGTCAAAGCCTGGAAACTGGTAAAAACTTGTTTGGGAATCCAAGCCGCACATTTTCTGTTAATTGAGAATCACCAATACATGTTTTTTTTTCATCCAGAGGTATCAAGAGATTTGTACAAGATACTGTGGCCCTAGTATCTGTTAAAACATTTGTTAGATGAACCCCCAAGCTAGCCTGAACTCTTATTATTTTGAGCTCAGAACCAAAGCTCCAAGTACTATAGGTTGAGAATAGTTCATTGAGGTCATTCTGTTAATGACTACCATTTGTAATTTGGGCAAGTTTATCCAGTGGCATTCTGCTTTTGTGTGGCCTGCTCTGTTCCAAAATGAATAGCATGGTAACTTTTGTTTGGTTTGCCATTGTAATATTTTTGCTATCTTATTTTCATCTCCCTCAGTCAACCCCTAGGGCTGAACCAATGTAACATGTTCAATCTCAGGTTTGGTAAATTTTGGTGTGGGCTCAACTTTTAAAAACCACCTAACCAAGGGAATGGACGTGTTTCTTGGAGGAACTGCACTATGGTCGAATTAACGTGTGGCCGTGCATTGTTTAGCAATGATGAACGAATGTCACTACCCAAAATACTACACCAACGGATTTCAAACCGCTCAGATATTTATAGCACCAGCCTAGATTAATACTAGGCAATTTTCTAGGCAGATATTGACTTGGAAATGTATTAAGGTGAAGCACACCCAAAGCACTGTTGCATGGGCACAGAGATGTCATACTAACCCTAACCCTACAGTGCTCTGGCTGTGCTTTGCCCCAATAAAGAGATTTGTACAAGAGATAGACAAGGAACAATCACTGAATAGATGTACTTATTTAAGAATACATATTTAAGAATAAGAGGCGACATTCAACACACATTAGACAATAATGAATTTTCAAGAGGATCGATTATGATATACACATTGTAAATGAAGATCAAAAACATTTTCAACATGTTTTCCACTATTTATAAATTACAAATTTCAAACCAGTTTGCTGTTACCTGATCTGCCTATACATAGCCTAGAGTTAATGATCTAATCATAGCCACCATGGATTCCAAAAGAAAATTGAACTGGAGGGAATATGAAAAACTACTGCTTGCTGAATCAGTTGAATTTCTGAGTGTAGAATGTGGAATCTGCGCTTCCACTGGCCAATCCCTCTCCACCACACTTCGTGTGATACGATGTGCCCTGTGAAGGGATTCTGTAACGATTCCCAGTTCCCCTTCCCTGGACACTGCCACTTCCCTATTCCATCCCGCTCAGAACTACAATTCCCATTCACCAGTTCTACTTCCTGTGGACTACAGCTTCCCTAGTCATACTTCCTCAGAACTACAGTTCCCATACCCGGACTCATTATCATGATACACCACACCTGCTCACTCCATTTTGTATTTA
>JACXGM010037472.1:0-11095 GCA_016801145.1 Umbra pygmaea
TAGACCTACGGTAGTCACAGTAACAACCATCATTCTAATAGGCTGCTGTAGACCTACGGTAGTCACAGTAACAAGCATCTTTCTAACAGGCTGCTGTAGACTTATGGTAGTCACTGTAACACGTATCATTCTGATAGGCTGCTGTAAACTAATGGTAGCCACAGTAACAAGCATCAATCTAATAGGCTGCTGTAGACTTATGGTAGTCACATTAACAAGTATCATTCTAATAGGCTACTGTAGACATATGGTAGTCACAGTAACAACCATCAATATAATAGGCTGCTGTAAACCTACGGTAGTCACAGTAACAACCATCATTCTAACAGGCTGCTGTAGACCTACGGTAGTCAGAGTAACTTGGTCTCACAGTTTCTGCAAATTATTGGTGAGTTCTTATGCTGGAGAGATATTCATAATTCCTACCTTTGCCATGGGACACCTCTATTGTCCACGTGCAGTTCAATGAGTTTGGATAGAAATCCGGAAATCCAGGAGAGAGAATGGTTCCTTTTTTACCAAAGATATAGCCACCACACAGTGCTAAGGGAAAAAGAATGATACGTGTCATGAAGACACAAGGCATTGTTTTTAGATCTTGCATACTCTGAGAACACTGAGAACTGAACATTTCCATTATACATAATTAAGTAATGGCATTTTTTTCATAACAATCAGTTTTTTTGCATTTAAATAAAGATGCAAAGGATTATGAGCTTGTAATATTACATTTTTGATTAGTATGCCAATAGCTCTGACAATTGCTCAAAGAAATTGCAATATGAAGAAAAAAAATGTCCGGGTGGGCTTGATTCCAGAATCTAGGTCAGAGCCTGCAAACAATATCCCTGGGTGTAAGATCATCTCTTTTGCACTTTGTAAATGTTCTAACTAAACTTTGAATCTCCCCCATGTTATTTGCAGAGACAATGATGATGACAGTGCGAAGCACAGGCATAGACACATGTTACCCAACTGGGCTCAGTAACATGAAGAAATGGGATAGCGTTTACAGATAGTGTATATGCCTGGTAGATCAAAACTGAACTAAATTTCCAAGACAGAATTCTGACAGGAAAGACCCTGTCAGTGGAGACTGTCAGCCAGAGATGTCTACACAACAACTTATCGGTGCCTTAATTAAGAGATGAATATAAAAGGAGAAATAAGTCAAAGGAATCCCCCTAAAGGAAATATGCTTATCAGTGGCTTATACAGTGGCTTCTGTGTAAGTATCATACTTTAATTGTTTTTGCCGTTTTGGTGAAGTTAGAATCTGTTGCATGAATGTGTATGTGTATAGCCGAACAGAGATCCAGAACCTGTAGCCTATGTGGTTTTGTCAATCTGTGTTTTTAATTGGTGTGAGGATCTGTTAAATGCTGTGAAAATAGCTGAAAAATGAATCAGGCATTCCCAAGATAGCACAGGTTCCCATGAACAAATGTATGGAGTTGGCACTTGCAATTATACCGTATTCCGTAGGCTATGGAGATGCTGGTGATTAAATGGGGCTCATGTCGCGCGTGTTATCATACACGCCCAAGGCTACCACTGAAAGTTAATCAGCGGGAATGGTTCTTTTGAGTGTGAGACAAATAAAATCTCATAATTGCATGGTTTCTCAGCATGAATCTACGTATGTACTGAGGTCTGATTCAACCGGTCCGTAAGAAGGGCGGGAGGTATTTATGTTGTACTTGATGAGAACAAACCAGGTGTACATTTTTCCAACACGAGGGATTATTGGAAATTGGAACAAATTATTTCCAGTGTCTTCAACACAAAGGGGTCCCACAAAGACAACGTTGCATCTTCATGACAATTAAAGCGTAGGACAATTTGTGCGTATGAACAGTTGACATCACAATATTGTCACAAAAATAAGGACCACAAAACTTGCCCTCCTTCAAGAGTTTAGGCTGCCACCATAAATGCATCTGGCGGTTGCCAGGATACTAAGGAAGCATGACTAGAGGACCATTTCAACAACAAGTGAAGAATACAATCCACAAACAGCTTTGAATGAGGGATAGCACCACAACAAACCAATGATGGATGATCAACGTTATGTTCTGTGATTGTTCTCTGTTGTGTGATTGATTATTTCACACCATTTCCAAAAATTATTGTGCTATGGTACTCTAATATGTATCAAAAAGTTATATCTATTCCTGAAATGAATGGGTGATTAATCAAATTTAAAAATCAGATAGCAGCATTGTCTGGTCTTTGAACAGGACCTGTCTATGACATGTGACCGAAGTGATAGAGTAGGTACGAGGCACAAAGAGGCAGATACAACGGCAGCAAACATTTTACATATCTAAATAGGAAGGGGAAATGCCAGTACTGTCGTTCTTGAAGGTCAAGTTCAGAAGTGAACACCGTCTGAATCAGATTCGGCCAGAATAGAAAATAAATATGATAAGCTAGTTGTCAGGGGAATGAGATTACGTGTACAGAGCCTAATGTCCAAATGCTTGACTCCACTTAGTCGGGGGAGCTACTGTATACTTTTACAATTTTTTTATCCGAAGTAGTGAGAAATAAATTAACCAAATAGTTGGAATAAATGTCTTCCTGCAGAATCACCACCCTCTCAGCTTAATCTTTTATACCACCCGAGGTTATCTTAGGGTTCAGATTCCAGGCACCTCTACTCTCATTAAGAATGAATGAACTCAGCCCCCATAGGAGTGTCTAAGAGGCTTACCCTTTACCCCTGAAATAGACCTCAGAGAGACAGAAATATTCGTTACCAGCACGCTGACTCGCATCTCTATGAGAAGGCAATGGTGAATGTGGTGAGAAGAAGTGACGAGCAAGTGCTGCCATGCGTGTCACTGCACCTGACAGGAACCGTACAAATTATAGACAGGAAGTGATAGGCGGGGCTATATGGGGGGTGCCCTACCATCACAGCTAGGCAGCGCATGGTTCCACTGATGGTTTCTCTCGCACACAATGGGTTCCTCATCGCTCAGTGTGTAGCCTTGATCACAGCTGAACGTCACCCTGGACCCGATAGCAAAGTTGTTCGCATGCCGTATTCCATTGACTGGGATCCCAGGATCTAAGCAGGAATCTGTTTCCATCATAATGCCTGTGGGAGTAGAAAGAACGATTTCATTCCACCTTCAGACCAGAAATTGAATAGAGGCTGGTGTCAGAATCGCTCTTTACTGTATAAATCATGAGGGTAGGAACAATGATTTCTCTCTCATTTTTCGCTCTTTGTATTGCATCTTACGGTACAGGGTTGTCCTCATTGAAAATTGTGTGATAAAATGCATTTTTGATTAATGAGTTGTTCCCAAAAGCATTTATCAAATATGTTCATGAAACCCAATACATTTCACAAAATATTTTTTTGACATTTGTTTGGTCTTGTAGGTCATGTCTCATTCTTGCGTACTAAATGACAGACAATTTTTAACTCAATACTAATTGCAGACAGTTAGGAAATGGATATTGAGAATTGAATACATAGTATATCATCATGGTTAATCTAAAGATGTTTTTCACCCGCTGAAGGTATGTTGTATTTTAAATGTTCTTTCACAACCAGACCTAGATTTTCTTCCTCCTCAAATTTACAATAACTGCAACTCGATGCAGCAACTCACATCAGTTAACAACTCACATCAGTTAAATCTCCTGAGGTTGGCCTTCATAATAATTATTTGACAACACCAACCGCACAGACTGAGCCAATGCGGCTATGAGCAGCACACACATAAGTGATACTGCACCACAAGTTTTAGACTTTAAACAATGTGTAAAAGACACTGGTAGAACAGTCGAACTCACTGTCGTAGCGAATCTGGAAACCCACGCTGGAGCGACTGTTGTCCGTGGTAAATAGAAGGTACATGTAATTACTGGTGCTAATGAGGAAATGTGGTGCCTGAGTGCCATGATATTCCCCAATTAAAGGAGAGGAGTTTGAGGGGCCGTCTCGAATCTCCAGTGTGTCATAATTAACCTCGGTCTGGAATCTACACGAAAAAAGACAGGAAGAGAAGAGAAAGACAAGAGAAAATGAAGCTACTAATCCATCCACAAAAAGTGTATGTGAAATTGACATAGTCAAGTCAATATTAAGATATATATATTTTTTAACAAAATAGGGAAACCTGTCAAATGATATCTTGATGGCGTGATCTTTGCTGGCTTCAATGACCCATTCACAGCTCAAAGAGTCTTTATAGTACCCTGGCCAACCAGGCGACAGGAGGATGCCGGTTGGAGCTGTTAAATGTCCCCCGCAAGGAGCTAGATGGGAAAATATAATCGTGGTGTAAATGTTTGGAATAGAGAATTTGTTACATCAACAGCAGGCAGAATATTATCTTATAGAATTTTTAAGGGAACTAGCAGTCTTTTAGAGGCTGTAACGTGTTGGAAAAAAAATAATAATCATAGGTTGAACTTAACATGATGTACAAAGCAGCTCTAAACCAAGAAAGTCAGGATGGCATTGTTACTCAACTGGGTACTTCTAGGATTATATGAGACTTTATCAAAAAATTACCTTCACAGCGTGGGACTGCTGCGTTCCACACCACATTGCCATCCTGAATGATGCAGGTGATAGACTCAGACCCATGGGTTTTGATGAACCCTTCATCACACGTGAAAAGCACAGAGCTTCCCAACAGGAAGTGCTCTCCGAACCTCTGGCCGTTGACAGGTACGCCAGGGTCGTGGCATTCATTCTGACCAAATGCTAGAGAAAAAGTAAATGGGTTTCAATCGGTTTCAGTATATTATGTTTCTCATTAAGTACATATTAAACCAGATTCTTTATTTTTTTACTAATTTGCATTATCCTACAGAATACAACGCAAACCTAGTTAATTATGTAGTAATTGGGAATTTATGTAAATCGGGGAAACGACGTGAACACAACCAAGAGCCGAAGAATGACGCCACAGAGGATATGCTGTCGTTTGCCTGCTTCATTGTTATTACACTCCTGCATGCCGACCACAACTCCCTGCTCCGATTTGAAGACACGTCCCTCTGCACCTGACACACTGACACGTCAGTTCTACCGTGTGGCTGTTAGGATGTCACAGCGCAGGCTTCGCTACCCCCACAACAAAAAGAAACCAGAGACAGAAGGTAGACAGGAGGGTCCAGCGGAAGCATATGTGGAAAAAGAACGGTAACGACATCCTCCACTATTTCATTAACCTTCTGGACCAGTGTGACCAGCCTCTTCGGCTCTCTCTTCTAAGCCATCCAGGGGCGGTGGTTGAAAAGGAGCTTTGAGAACCATGTCTCCCCAGCCGAGAAGAGAGCAAACATAGAATGTGTCCGAGAGATAGCAAACAGGAACTAGGGACAGCAATACTCAGACCTAATTTCAGCTGAGAGTGGCACCAGCATAATTCCATTAACATTGGGCACACCCGGATCAGTTCAATATTTTTGTGCTACAGAGAGTCTATTTTGATGCAGAGGACATGGGTTAGACCTCTAGCATTAGTGTTTCCTGTTTTAGGAGCATGTATGTGAATTATCAGCAACAAACAGAAAGTATAATTCATTTGATAGAGTATTTAAGGTTTGGAATGACTGTTCTTGTTATTTAATTTAGAGACTAAACCATGTTGAGGCCCAATGGCAGAAACAGTTGTATTAAAACATGCATTACAATGGCGAAAATTCTCATAGCAGGTATTAATGAGATACTTAAATTACTATATTATTTCTCATGGAATCTGTTGATACAACCCAATTATTGGTAAATAGGAAATATGATGCATTTGAGAATGTACTGTATAACAATATTGGCCACTTCGACAGTAGTTATTGAGTTTGAATTTCCAGGCAGGGATTCGTCATTTAAAGAAATGTTTTTAACAATGTTGATTTGTTATTTCAAATGTGACAGCATAACACAAACATGAAACCCTATAGAGACCTCATGAATCTGTATTTGTGCCATAGGGAGTTCTGAATCATGGCAGATATTGTGAGATGCCCCGGGTCATCAAAAGATTGCAAAAACTACAATGACTTTTTAAGGAAGAATTTACTTGTATAAGTGATGTTAAAGCCTTTCCCGGTGTTGGAGTGGTCAGACTGGAACTCCAAGCGCATGATGTGTGCATTGCTGGCGATCTGAGAAGGTATATCCTTCCCGGAGAACGTGCCGAACGTGGTGGGCTCAGACATCCCGTCGTCTTTTACGATGAGGTAGTCGAACTGGGGCTCCACCTCGAAGTCGCTGAAAATGAGATGAATACGGCTTCCTGGCTCTGCGATAATGAGCCACACACAGTTCATGTTGTTCCCGTACTCCTCTGGATAGTTTGGAGAAAGGATTATTCCTGATGGGGTGGTGAAATTGAAGAAGCAGGAGACTGCAAACATAGATAGGGGCACACACAGATTTGCCATTATGCTTTGATGCGTCACACAGTGAGAGAAATTTGCTCTTGTACAAGACATCGCTGAAGACATTTGGTTTGAAATGGATGGGGCACATGCTTTCCTTGGAATGCTTCAGGAGCCACATGGAAACGTTGATGTGGCCTAGTGGTTAGGGAATCTGACTGGTGTCCGAAAGGCCC
The DNA here is from genome assembly GCA_016801145.1 of Umbra pygmaea. NCBI lineage: Eukaryota > Metazoa > Chordata > Actinopteri > Esociformes > Umbridae > Umbra > Umbra pygmaea. Next base: position 6,588 of record JACXGM010037472.1, read on the forward strand.
CTAGGTCTAATCCCTCAAGTGCCAAGGCAGAATGAAGATCTGAGCGAGACAGTTAGCCATAATTGCGCTTCCTAATTGCTCATCCTCCCCTCTGCAATATTCCCCACAGGTCATTGCTGTAAATAAGAATTGGTTCTTAATCAACTAACTTTTTATGTTTACTTAAAAATACTTTGACCAAGTGGAAGAGTATACCCCAGCCCCTGTCACGACACTGCAGAAGATATCAACCAGGACATTGAGATGATCTCCAACATGACACTAGAGATGATATCAACCATAGCCTGGTCCCCTATCATTTTCTTAAATGGCTTAGAGGTGTTTGCCTCCGTGTTTGAGAGAGGGTGACATCAAAAGACTGAAACAAAATATAGCCTTGCAAAGCCTTGAAAAGTCTCCTTGTGTCAAAAGACAATGCATAGTGCCTCTACCGAGAGTAATGCTTTTTGAATTCTATGGCTTCAAATTGGACAGCGAAGAGCGTTGTGCGAAGGGACAACAAATCAGAGAGATTATGACAGCTACGCATGGGTGACTAGGGACAGCAATAAAACCTCCCTCAGACTGCTGGCACTGAGTGGGTGTAACCGATGGATCAAACACAACGAGAGCAATGTTAATAAAAGTCGTGCATTATAAAATGGCATCTTACACACGCAGCTGGGTTTGTTTCCAGACCACTGGTTGTTTTGCTGGCACGATATCGTTCTCTCGCCAACCAACTCGAATGCCGACTGACACTCGAATGTCAGTGCGTCGCCGTGTAAGAAGCGCTCCCCGGTTCGTTTGCCGTAGGCTGGGACCCCTGGATCCCCACACCCTCCTTTGTCAATTTCTAGAACAACAGACACGAGTTACAATGTTAACGTTCATTGAATGGCTTCAACTCTCAATGACAGCTGGGCAGTTTCTGTACGAGTTGACAACTTACATCCGCTGAACAATATTTAGAATCTGAAAAGATATGACCAGTAACACAACAGTCAAACAAATATATTATCTTACAACCATGGAAAACCTATATACAAGATGCAACTAAAATAATCCAACAGAAAGCAAGCCAGTGAAAACAATACACTGCCATGTCAACCAATCGGTTACAATTTAAAGTAATTGGGGCACGTTCAGTTCAAGCATAACATGCTAGGTTATTGAGGTTAAGGTTAGGGTAAAGTGAGGTTAAGGTTAGGGTCATGAGAACAGCCTGCATGGACACATCAGGCTAATCACAACCATGACAGAGATGTACCATGAACTGTCTTACTAAGAAGAAATCCTTGCTTTTCAAAGCTATGTAAAGTGGCTAATAAACTGTGTGAAATCGGGAGGGTAGGACATGTTTAACATTTCCATGTACAGTACATACATTGTTGGTTATTTTGAAAATGTTGGTTTTAAAGAAAGCGTTAAAACATGATTTGTGAAGAACATGGTGATCTGATACTGAGTTAATGCCGATATTTCTAAGATGTCATAAACAACTCAAAGCATGACATCACTGACCAAATATAAAGTATTTATCACGGGCCAATAACTCTTCATGATTGCTCAGTTTCATGAAAAGAAAAAAAACACATAAAATGTATAAAAAAGTCTGCAGTTCCACAGATGAATCCCAGTGAAGGAGTGACTGCTGCTTGTACAACAATACATGTTTCCATTATTACATAGCAACACCATTCTTTGGTTCTGATCTCGCATTGTAATGTGACTGGAATTGCATAGCAACAAAAAATACAATTTCCCTCCCTCTCATTCAGTTCCTTGCGAGACATTCTTCAAAATAAATGTTCTTGCACTGAGCTCCGTCGTATGGGAGGAAATCTGGATCATGTAATAAAATGAAAATAGATATCCATCAAATGTTCAACATGAAATAATTCAACAAAGAAATGAAATACAATTACGGAGAATATGTATTCAAAATCGGTCCTTAAAATAAATGTATACAAGAGTCCTGAGTTGGATCGTATTACACATTATTATTCAACACTGATTATCATGTAACCCGTTGGTATAATATTATTATATTAATATAATATTATTTACAGTGCTCCATTTGGTTACACTTTATTTGGAGAGTCTGACATTCCATCTGTATGTGCTCTACAGCTAGTTTGTTGATGATATGACTATCAACAAACTATCAACAAACAATCTGTTGATAAGCAACTAATTGTGTATTTTAAGGGTAGGGGTAAGTTTAGAATATGTTTTAGGGTAATGGTTAAGGTTAGGTTTAACATAAGGGGAATGGTTAAGGTTAGGATTGGGGTTAGGGTTAGTAGATAGTTTGTTAAAATGTTGTTGACAGTATGCAGATAATATGTAGAGCATCTAGAGATGGACTCTCAAAATAAAGTGTTACCCTACATTTATATTTGAGTAATTTAGCAGTCCTTGATCTTCAGAGTAATTTACAGCACACTTACACTTTTCTTCATACTTGCTTCTCTGTGGGAATTGAACCCGTAACCCTGGCATTGTTAGTGCCATGCTCAACCAGCATGCTTTTATTTTTACCGACAGTTTGTTGTCAAGCTTCATTGAGATCCTATGATCCTCCTCACTCGAACTGTTACGTTACTGACACAAGCAATTACTAATTTACTGCTTATGCAGTACAGTATTTATGGGTTATGAATGTTTTATAAAACCCATATATCGGTAGGTGCTGCAAGTATTACTCACAGAGATTTTATAATAATATGTTGCATTATACAGATGAACATCACTGACTGAATATTCTACCGCACTGTAAGGGGTCCTATGACAATACGTCCCACCACTTGACTTGTGTGGTCCTGCCGTCAAACGTGACATCCGGACGGCAGGCAAGAGTGTGAAACTGGGTTGGCACAAAGTTAATTGAGGTTGTGTCATTGTGCACCGTTATGTATTGTGTTGTAAATTGTGCAATAGTAATACTTTCATCTTTAAATGGAAAGTGGATGCTTGTGACATTGCACTTTCTATACAATTCTCTTCTATGTAAATGTGTAAACTAAGACCAGTTAAATGACCAGTAAGGGTTTTGAGTCAACACTTTAGAGGTTTTTTTTCTTCTGTATTTTGTATAATAGTGTACAACAACTGGTCAATAATCACAGTAAATAAAATGTTAATACCAAACCATTATAGGTGGAGTTTTGGCTTGCCTGGTGGTGTTGCCAGGTGGTATGAGCCAGTGACATGAGGTGAGGCCAGAGTCTAGGAAGGAAAATCGTTCCACTGAGATTAAATGCCCATGCCCATTTTAGGTAATCCACTGCATTCTGTCACTTGTAACTACGGTAATGTTCTATGATGCCACACATGACACACAAGGCATCGTGCTAGGCATATTGGCTATTTCATTTCTGTTGGTACACAGGAATGTTAAAGCCTTTGTACTCCATATGACATTAGATCTGGGAAAGGCCTTGAGCTCGTGAATACGAATGTTAGAAGCCTACTTCTAAACGGGATCATATCAAGATTTGAGCCACTCAGGGGAATTTAGACATTTTTATCAGGTAGGAAACATCATTGAATCTGATCTCAATCTTGCTATTTATAAAGTTGTCAGAAGGTGAAAAGTTGGCAAAGTAGCTATGTTTGTGAAAAAAACATCTGCTTTTGTAACACATCAAATTACATCCATTAAGCCTTTGATTTGGAAATATTTCAGTTCACCCTCTAAAAGAACCTGTGTGTACTAGACAACGTAACCAGCATGGTGCATTCATTTACAGCCTGAGAAGTGTTAATACTGAGACATTTTAATCTGAGTTGGTTAACACAGGCCTATAACAGAATAGAGGATATTTGAAATGACCTCAATTTGACCATGCCGATATCAAAGCCAACCCAGTCTAATCTAAAAGACTTAACAAAGTCGACAGTGATTTACCTTATTATCACACAAACACAAATGGATACGCATGCTGCCTGGTGTGTTTTTTTACCGGTGTCCTGTTGTCTGCATCTGAGATGGAAGGATTCATAGATTTAAGCCTGGATTTATCACAAAGGACTTCAATGCATTTAAACTATTCTAAATCCTGAATTTAAATTATTTCTCAAATGTTTTCAATACTATATTACAGATAAACATGCCCCTTCCAATAGGAGGAAAGGTAGATAAGGCCTGTGTTAACCAACTCAGATTAAAATGTCTCAGTATTAACACTTCTCAGGCTGTAAATGAATGCACCATGCTGGTTACGTTGTCTAGTACACACAGGTTCTTTTAGAGGGTGAACTGAAATATTTCCAAATCAAAGGCTTAATGGATGTAATTTGATTTGTTACAAAAGCAGATGTTTTTTTCACCTCTATGCGGATGACACCATTCTATACACATCTGGCCCTTCATTGGACTCTGTATTAACTAACCTCCAAAAGAGCTTCGACTCCATTCAACATTCCTTCTATAACCTTCAACTGCTCTTAAATCCCAACAAAACTAAATGCATGCTTTTCAACCGCACACTTCCCATACCCGCCAACCTGACTAGCATCTCCAC
>JACXGM010037473.1:0-11095 GCA_016801145.1 Umbra pygmaea
ATTTGACTCACTGTTCGAATCAGGACATCTTCAGTGTAATAAATTTGACTCACTGTTCGAATCAGGACATCTTCAGTGTAGTACTTGTCCCCAATGAAGGGAGGCTCTGTTGTTCTGGGCTTTGTTGAGGGTCTGACTTCAGCTGTGGGTGTGGCCTGGACCTTTAAAGGTGTGGCTGGTTTGGAACCAGGATGTAGGCTCTCCAAACCATTGGCCGGTGTGTTGTCACCAGCAGAGTAATTTAACCTTGTGGGAGACAAATCAAAGGGTCAAACACTTGAAGAAAATCTTGCTATATTCAGACACAATTTTTGAATCATGTTTAATTCAGTTTTACTTTTATTGTAGATTTTCTGTTTATATATGTTTACGTACGTATATAAATATACACACACACACACCAATCGGCCATAACATTGTGACCACCTGCCTAATATTGTGTAGGTCGCCCTTTTGCCACCAAAAAGCAGCCCTGTACACAACAAACTGTGATGCCCTGTGTTCTGACACCTTTCTATTAGAACCAGCATTAACTTTTTCAGTAATTTGATCTGTTTGATCAGACCCCACGGGCCAGCCTTCTCTCCTTATGTGCATAAATGAGCCTTGGCTGTTTGGTGGCTCATAGCATGTTTTTTTAACTTGCCCCGTAAATGTGTAATGGTTGGATACTGGAGCAAAAGGTAAACACGGTTTTGGCAATACAGATTGTTTGAGTTATTAACGCTACTGACAGCACTTCCGATATGCAAACAACAGAGCTACGTTTTGAAATCGGCCAGAATTCTCCTTTAATATATTTTTATACTGTGTATTCTCTGTTTAAATTCATGCACCGAACCGTGACACCCGTACCGTTGCGGTTCAATACAAATACATGTACCATTCCACCCCTAATGTATATATACACAGACACACACACACACACACACACACACACACACACACACGCATTGCACCTTTTTTTTAAAATATTATTAACTGTAAATCTTGCTATATGTGAAAGTCAATTTACTTGTAATTTACATTTTTTATTTATTCAGAAAAATTTACAGTTCAGTTTCAGAATGAATTATCTGAACCACTGGGACCAATTTTTTTAATAGGCATTTCAAATAATGCTGCAACCCGCAGGAATTAATATACACTTCACTAATGTGCAGAAACTCACTGTACAGGTAAAAACGACGCACACAGACACTTGAGAACATAGAAACTAAATACACAGGTAAATGAATTGATTGCTGGCAGCTGATGACAGTGAACAGAAAGCAAGACTAGTTATTGGTGGGAAATTATGTCATAGTCCAGTTGAAACTGCACAATTTAATTTAGCAATCAGTTAATAATGTTCGATTACAATGTACCACGGCCGTAACCGTGACAATCTGTGTCTCTGGTTTTACTATTGATAAGTATGTGTTTGGGTAAAATTTAATTTTTCACCCAACATTTCAACATCTCACCCAAATTCTAAATAAAATATTGTAATTAAGAGCATTTATTTGCAGGAAATTACAAAATAAAAATATTCAGTGTTGTCAGCCCTAGAATAATTCACAGAAAACAAGTTCATACTCATTTATAAGCAACAGAATATGTTAACTTAGGAAGAGTTCAGAAATAAATATTTGGTGGAATAATAATAATTGTACAACAATAATAATAATAATAGTATAATAATAATAATTGGCTTTCCTGCATCTTGGCACCAGTCTTTTACATTGATTTTGGGTGACTATGCCACTCCTGGTGCAAAGATTCAAGCAGCTCAGCTTTGTTTCATAACTTGTGATCCTCCATCTCTTGTTCATATTCTAAATGTTTTCAATGGTTTAAGAGCAATTTCCAATGGTCTCCAATTTCTTTTTTCCAGAGCTGTATATCATCATTCAATATGAAATGTCCTCTCATGTTAGCTGATGTATTCCTGAAGTGCTAGAGACATTTGTACCAAGTTCTGAAACCCCCTGTACAAATTGTGAGGTGGTGCACATTTAGCAGAGTTAAGAGGAAGGAGTTGGTTTCCTCCATTTGTACAAGATTATAGATCATTTACAAGTATGACTACCATACCATAAACTGACCCTTACCCTCCTTGTGTTAGTGTGAGGTTTGTAAAGATTATAGATCATTTACAAGTATGACTACCACACCATAAACCAGGGCCGGAGTGGGAAACATTTTCAGCCCGGGGGTTTCATGGTGCACAAGCCCATTTTGTGATGGGGTAAATAGTAACTGCAAATAATCTAATCGCTTTACTTGTGTTATTTCCTACTGTACATATTTCATTCATTTATTTACTGAGACAACTTAAATGTATATGCTAACACTATTAAACAAAATATCCTCAGTAATTAGACAACTACAGTAAATACAGAGTCTTGACCAAATAAGGTAAATGTTAAGTTTGAAGAATGAGGTTAGATACTGCCCATTTCTTTTTTTATGTTGTTTTTTCTCAATCGCTAGGACCCATTTCACAGGTTTCTTTTTCAAAACTCTACACAGTTCCACTAACCAGCAGCTTTCAGTGTTGCACAGCAGTTAATTTCATGTAAAAAAATGCACAAAAACTACCAAAATAATTATTACATCTTAAATCAACTAATTCTTGCATACCTCTAGCAACAGTTGTCACCCAACAAGCACACTGTCTATCATAAAACAATAACCTAAGCAAAACTAAGAACAGATTATTTCTTTACAAAACAAGAATGACCCCTGTCCACTGTTTAGAATTCAAATGCAGAAGACAGGGTTACCATTCACATCACACCTTATGTTAACTTGAGCAATACACCTCACTTATAAGGGCAATACACCTCACTTATATTCTGATGAAGTATAGAAGCCCTAATCTCATCTGAGACTACAGCTCTTGATCGTCCTCTCAGTCTACTTCCACCACCCATACACACTCCTTTTCCTCCATCAGCCACTCTTCTTCCTCTGTCAGACACTTCTCTATCTGTGATTGGGTCCAGGTTGACATTACACTACAAAATTATTAGTAAATTAAGATGTCTATTTTTGTATAGATGGTAATGACATTGAAAAACTAACACCTGAAATGTTAATAGAGGACTTTTACCAAAGTACAGATTTCTGAGGAGATTTTAATTTTATTCCAGTAGGCTATAAATCATAGCCTAGGCCAACTTTATCCACTAATCAATAGCTTCTGCCTGGCTCAGCCCTGTCAGAAATGTCAAATATGCATGAATGAAAAACATGTTTTTTAATATAATAATATGCACTAACTCCTATACTGGTGTTCCAGTATTGCAGCCTGCCTCAACATAACTGTTTTGTATCCCTGTTTGTCTCATTATTCTCTAAAGCAAAGTTTACAATGATAATTATATGGTTATGAATGATGGCTTACCGTGTGTTGTCTTTCACTGCACATCGTTCATTCTCTTATAAGTTAAATGAACTACTTTGACAGTTAGGCTATACATTTGAGCTACTTTGACAGTTAGCTAGTTATGTGTAATACAGTAACTTTGCAGTAGCCTACAGTAAATAACCAGAGCTCTTGCATGCTGGCTAACTACTGACTGACTGTAGAGCTAGATAGATAGACACCTGACTGAAATATCAGCAACTATTTACTTTACCGTTTTGAAAACTCATTTTCCAACAGTCTGCTTTGTTTTGGAAGAGTTTTTTTAAAATAGGCGCAGGAGTTAGCTAATATACTGTCGTAGCTAATAGACATCATTAAATTATTTTGTCTGGCAACGTGGCACTCAGGAGAACAGATTACCAGTAAATTAATCATGCGCAGGGAGTTAAACATTTGTGATTCCACTCTTTGGCAAAGAGGTTGGTGCGGTTATAATTTAGATAAACATTAATAACATAACTATTGTTTACCCACTTAATATTTAATAAACTAAATTACATTCCTGGTCTGGTGACCAATTCTATTTTAAAGGCTCGTTTGATGTGGACTCTTGTGTTTGTGTGTGACGTGAATGAGAGGTGCGCTCGAAGAGTGGGCCGCACTACCTCACATCTGCATGCAGGTGGCCCAGTCCGAATTGCAACAAGTATAGCGATTATAAAATAGTTTTTCACGAACCATCTTACCGGCCCAACAACTAGCGGCCCACCGGGAATTCTCCCGGTTCTCCCGATTACCCACTCCGGTCCTGCCATAAACTGACCCTTATCCTCCTTGTGTTAGTGTGAGGTTTCTTCAGACCCAAAACAAAGACAGTGGTGCCGGAGAGTAATAGCAACACGAGTGGCTCCACAGACTTTCAGAAGTGCGGCACACTCGTTCCTCTAAAGTACGGGAATTCTTTAATTTAAATTGTTGTCTTTGCAAAATGGAGATGGCCTTCCATTCTAACATCACGGCAATGCACCAGCACCTGCCGGTTGCACCAACTGGACGTATATAGTTCGTACTCGTAACTGTATGTCAGACCGAAAATGCCCTAGTTACGACGGAGTTATATATTTATACCTGTTGCATCAGCTGGACGTAAGCGCTGAATGAGTTACGCCTGGTCGGCGCAGGGTGGCGATTTATATAAATTATTTAAAATGTCCCGTTTTTCTGACTGATTGCATTAAGATTTAGCTGTAATTTCTTTGGAGAAAGACCGATTCGTACGATCGAAAATGCAGGGCACATTGTTTACGTTTACACTAGCTATGAATTAACAACAGATTGAGTGGGCAATTATCAGGTTTGAACAAGCGTTTTAGATTAGTAAAAGTCAAAGGGTAACCTATTACTTTTAACTATCAATTAAATGCCGGGAAATAGCCAAAGTGTTTTTTGTCAAAACTGAAGTAACTTTACTGTACGTTACAAACAAATCTTGATCAGTCACTTTCAGCTGTTCAATCTATCTTAAAACGTTAAACAATGTTTTCCATCACAACAGTAGCTATTGAATAGTAATGCTTGTTAAGACTGACACTTCACTGCCATTCCTCATGCTAAATGGTGAATATATTTTCTGTTATCTTTCTCAAGTTAGAACGATGCAAATTGCTTTGTCTATCTAAAGTCCATTTGTCATGCCGTAGTGCACAGCAAACGCACGCATTCTTTGGCTTTGTATTCGTAAACAGGATTTATTATTTTAATGCTCTTGTAGGCACATCGAATTTAGGGATCAATTACTTGAAAATAATAAATTTTTAACCATACAAACCAATAAAATGCAAGTATTTTAATGGTAGCTTCTCTTTTTTTTTTTATCTGTGGGTTATGAGGCGAAACGGTTGCCAGGGGGCAACGTTGGAACGTTTAAAACTGTCTTTGTCCATTTTATCTAGTTGGATTCATTAAGGAAATAACACTGCCTAGCAACTATATCACTAAGAATATTCTGATCTCACGGACGCGCATTACTTACACTGGACTTAGCTACGACTAGTCTGTTTTTTATTTGGCGCAACAGGTGTAAATTCCAGTCACAACCTCTGACGTAGCTGGGCCATTCCACAAATAGAGTGGAATTCATGTCCCATTACCTTTTTAAAAGTGATTTAAAGCAAAATAGTAAAAATTTTCACATCAAATGGGAAGAGTGAAATGTATTATACTGAATTCAAATAAACTTGTATATATATATTTTTTTAATAAACAATAAACATGAACACATTGTCTCTATCCCTTTAAAAGTAATGATTTTGGTCTGTCCTGCCTCAGTGAAATTGAACTTCTACATGAAATATATTTAATAACATCTTCCTGTAATGTAGCAATTGTAATATCATGTTGTACAGTTATATGTATTTGAACATTTACAAGTGATATCATTAAATAAATTTTTTTTTTATTTCATTAAAAATAAGTATTAATCCTTGTCCCACGCTTTACGTGCAACCCTGTTACCAATTGAATAATCAATTGAATATTGAAATTAACAACCTGAGGTGGGAAAAAAACATTTTCTTTTCTACATGCCTTGTTGAAACAAACAAAAAAAAGTTTCAAACCCAATTTTCACTCTATTCGTGGAATGACTCAGCTACGCCCAATTTAAGCCCAACATTTTATGTCCAGTTGGTGCAACCGGCCCCAGAAGAGGCGCCACCCGGGAGCAAATGCAGATGACAGAGCACCGTAAAAAAAAATTCCAACTCCTCACTCTATGATGGAGTAGGCTATAATACGTTGTCGACACCTAAAGTTTTAAGCTACAGTGTAATTAATTTCTATGTGTAATATAGTCTCAAGGTGTGAAATCACACGCTTATGCAACCTAAGTCAACAAACGGTTGTAACGTTATGTCTTCATTGATTGTCGGCGATGGGACAGTGAGCAGTTACATGACAGGACTATTCCGGTTTTAAATGGAATATTGGCGCCCTTAATAGTCCTGGCATGTAACTGTGTGTTCACTGTCAATGCCGTGACTGCGCAAGTGACGATTATGTTACACACATAGGATTTAATTAGCCTACTTGTTGATATTTAATCAAAGGGCATAGCCTATGGGCTGAGGTGGATACATAGAACAATCTTTATTGTGTTTCTTTGCTGTTGGTTTATTATTTTACATGTATAAATTGCTATTATTAGTCAATTAATAGGGAGATAATCGATAATCGAATCGAATCAAAACCGAATCGGACTGAAAAAACAAATCGTTAGATTAATCGATGCATCGAAAAAATAATCGCTAGATTAATCGTTTAAAAAATAATAGTTTATCCCAGCCCTAGTCTGCAGATTATTGTCTAATGCTTTATGTGTTGGGTTTAGGGGTGTAGTCACACAACTATGACAGATTCTTTCCAATCACAACCAGAAAGTTAAATTCCAAACAGATCTGATATTGCCAAAGCATTATATATCTAGTAAGGTATTATCCAAACAGATCTGATATTGTCAAAGCATTATATACCATCTAGTAGGGTATCATCCAAACAGATCTGATATTACCATCTCGTAGGGTATTATCCAAACAGATCTGATATTGCCAAAGCATTATATACCATCTAGTAGGGTATTATCCAAACAGATCTGATATTGCCAAAGCATTATATATCATCTCGTACGGTATTATCCAAACAGATCTGATATTGCCAAAGCATTATATACCATCTAGTAGGGTATTATCCAAACAGATCATATACTACCAAAGCATATACCGTCTAGTAGGGTATTATCCAAACAGATCTGATATTGCCAAAGCATTATATACCATCTAGTAGGGTATTATCCAAACAGATCTAATATTGCCAAAGCATTATATACCATCTAGTAGGGTGTCATCCAAACAGATCTGATATTGTCAAAGCATTATATACCATCTAGTAGGGTATCATCCAAACAGGCCATTTACCACCAGTAGGCTCAGCCTCAGGTAACACAAGGAAGACAAAACACAGGTGGATGTTTGGTTCGGTTAGGGTTCAGAAGGAGCCAAACGATCTCTGGTGACTGCTGATCTACAAACCACTTTCCACCATGAACAACATATAATTTCAATTTGCAGATTAGTTAATCCGACAGAATTGACCCCTCATGACTCGAATGTACCCCTGTTCATTCCATCAAAACAATCTTTACAAGGCTGTTGTCAAAAAATGCAAGTAATACTCCTACAGTATTTGCTGTAGTCTCAAGGTGATGTTTTGATCCCATTAAGTAATAAATATGTAATAAAGATGTCTACTTGTGGCTTCAAATGGCTTCCACTCATCTGACAGATGGCATGTGGTAACTGCTATTCACACCTCCGCATAGAAGCAGACCATTACACTGGCTGATTGGCCCCCATTTTCTCGCTAATGTTTTTTATGTTCTATTTTCAGATGCCTTCAGAACAAAGCTCGTGCCTGGAAACAAAGCAGCAGAATCAGTTAGTGTAAGTTTTCAGGCTGCTTTCTGAATTCAACTAGAGACAACACCTAGGTATATTACATTTATTATTACTATCGTGTTCTTTTCAGCATTGATGATTTCCAATTACTATTTCATGTATTAGAATGCACATACTGCTAAGTTGTGTGGTTGTTACACGAAGCCATTTTAAAAAGAAACTCCCTGTAAGTCGTCCTGGACAAAAGAGTCTGCTGAATCACTAAAATGTAAATGTTAGTAACATATCAGGAAGACTATCTGAAGAACAACAGTTTGAAAGGAAGGGACATACCCAGCAGGGCTCCTTCGAGACAACCATTCAAATGAAAAGTTTGTTTATAGTGAAAGCCATGACTAAAAGCAGGAAGATGGGCAACGGCTTGAAATGACAGACCTGCAAAAGCTCGAACCACTCAACCGTATTATTTTGTGTCTGAAATAAACAAAACCGTTTCCACAGCCCTCCTCCGTCACCCCCACGCCTTTTGAGTGTCGCCCCCCTCCCCCCGTTACGACAAGCTCACATCTCACACGTGTAACGGCTCTGAGGGAGAAACTCTGGTTTTTCTTCTCCATTCCCTGGCTCCTTTTTCAATTAATTTTTTCTAACATTTTGTCTCGTTGGCGCTGCTGTGTCGCTTCATTATGGAAACCACAATGATAAGACTTGAAATGTAGGGGTTACAGAAAACCACAGAATGTTTAGGCCCCAGTGGCTTGGCCACTGTAGACTTTCATAGTTGGTCATCAGACTGACTCAACACAGTAGCAAGGACCCCCGGGAATAGTTTTACCTAATTTATGTTGTTGTCAAATACATATCTACATACGACTCCATTCACACTTCCAGTCAGTAGTGAGTCAATCCCCCATAATGTTTATGTTGGTGAACCGTTGTTTGTTTACCTTTTTTGTTCCTGTGCGTACCCCCAACCAGATGCCGTATTCCAGCTCACGCTGATCTCCACGTTCAGAGACAGGATGTAGATTACCAATAAAACAGCAACAGCCAAGAAGCACAGCCACAGCTTCCTCTTCAGCCCCATGGCCTTCAATGTGGTCCTGAGGCCTGGCAGCCAGCCATACCTCATCTCTGGGGGAGGAACATGAGGACTAGGCTGAGGGCTGGGACGTGGGAGGAGACGAGAGGATGAGGGAGGGGGGAGGAGTCACTAAGGTCCCACTAAGGAGGATGTTGTTGGTTTCAGGGGAGTAACGGGAAAACTAGGTAGATTAGGTTCTCTGGGCTTCCTGGAACTCTCCTTCAACACGTGTCTGAAGAGAAAGAAGAGAGGAAGTAAGGAGGGGCTTGTGACACAGAAGAGAGCAACGGCAGACAGGAGAGAAAGCAGGAGAGTGGAAACTGTATCTCACCATGTCAACATATCTGCCATCATTAATCCTTTTTTAATTAAGCCTCTACTTACGTAATACAGGGACCTGTGTCTGTAACATTTTATTTCTCATTCATCAAAGGGGAGGATAAATTGGGGTGCTATTTTTATGTGTTTGTTACAGAGGACATGGATGACGCCTCATCAGACAGAAATGTTTGGGTGGCATGGTGGCATAGTAAGGTAAAGCATTTGACTGGTGTACATAAGACTCCCAGTTCACTCCCTGAAACATTTAGGAGAAAGCTTTGATATTCTATCCGTGAGCAGGACAGATAACTCATATTTTTGGTAATAATTTTTGGTTATTAGCCTTTGCCTTTAGGGTGTATTATTTTACTTTATTTTGTTTTATCCTTGATAGTTTGAACGATGTGTATCTGTTGCTGGATGTAACTTTTTTCCATTTATTATAAATTGTCAAATAAATCTTGTAAAATTAGAAAAATGTATCATTCTATGCAAGGTGTGTCAAACATGCCGGGCCTGAAAATTGAGTCAATATTAAAAACAATCAAGTGGGGTCTGTCAACGTCATTGATCACTGAATGTGTGCCCACACGACTAGGCCACGCCCTCAAATAATATTAGAAACGGTATTTATACGTCAGTCACTGCCAAGCTTTCCGTTTCCTCCCACACCACTTAACCAAGCAGACAGAAAGGCAAAGCTAGACATGAAGATTAAATTCTTGTTGAGGTTCTAGAACAAAACCTGTATTAAAGAACCTTACCATATTCGGCAGCCTATTTATAAACTTCTATCATCACAAAAATATTTTTTTCCGGTACCTTTGTCTGACAAATGCCTTAGCATCTAAAAAAGTGTCTGAAAATGTAAAACCAAAGCGTTGATAGCTGTCAATACTTTTCCCTAGATTTACAGTGTACTGATACATGTCATTTTGTAATATAGATAAACAATCATTTTCACATGGCTGGTCCGCGTTAAGACTTTAGTTAACTACTCCAACGCATCAATTCACAACTCGCTCAGATAACAATAGCAGTAGGCCTACTTAAAAATGCAGCTCTGGGTGGAAAACATGACCTCAGGCAATGAATACAGGTCCGCTTGTATCTCATTTGTTCTTAAACAAGTAAGATTTAAGTTATGATCCATTTTTGAAAAATGACAACACATTTTTTGAATACAGCAACAGGGAGGAATTTAACAATAGTCATATAGATGACTTAATCACATGCCAATGTATTTTTCTTACTTGCGTCAGTGCTTGTTGATTGATAGATAAATAGCAACTTGTAAGCCCGGGTTAACATTTCTGTGAAAAGTTTTACATTTTGTGGAAATCCGAGACAACACATTCCTGTAAAAATAAAATAAATGTTTTAATTTAGAGTCAGTGACATCCGTTTTCCGAATAAAAAAGCAACGCACGCTCTTGTTCTTTGTCGAAGTTCAATAGTACTTTATGCTCCGTTACTAAGGTCCCCACCCTCACTGAACGAGCCAGGCACAGTCCGCTACCCTGGATGTTTCACAAAGAAAAGCAGAATCGAGAAAACAAAACAGTTCACTATTATCTGCTCCCCTCCGCCGAGTTGTCTTTAATAGCATCTCTGTCCATAGCAGTATATCAGACACCGTAAATCCTCCAGGCCAAAAGTCCTCTTCAAGTCAACTGTAGCGTAGGCTGGACTGCACACAGATAGCACTGCATGGGCGGGGCTATGATAGAGGAACAGCTGCTGGTAAACCCCCCCCCCACACACACACACACACACACACACACACACACACACACACACACACACACACACACACACACACACACACACACACACACACACACACACACACACACACACACACACACACACACACACACACAC
>JACXGM010037474.1:0-11095 GCA_016801145.1 Umbra pygmaea
AGTCACCTATATGGGTAACACCAAACTGACCAGGTTTCAGCTCTATATTCTGCATGGTGTGTTTACAGTCACCTATATGTGTAACACCAAACTGACCAGGTTTCTGATCTCTATTTATTAGAGTCCTGCCTACACACTTTCATGAAGATCTCTCCGTTGATTTCTTTTTGGTTTTTGTACCCAATTTGCCCACCTGACTTTACTAACTAATACTTGATTTAACCAATGCAACTTTGATTTCACTTATTTTTGCACCTGCACTAATTCCTTTTTTAAATTCCTATAATATATTTTATTATTATATTCATTCTGATTAAATTAAAATGTGATGGTGAAAACAAACAATCTATAACTACACAAGGGGTTCACATACTTTCAGGTAGCACAGTATTTGTATTAATTTTTATTTCTCCTTTATTTAACCAGCTAAACCAATAACTTGATTCTCATTTGTAACGGCAGCTCAGCCAAGATAAAGCATAAGAGTGCAAATACTAAACAAAGTCTCACATGCAATAAACAAAATACTCAAACCAATGTATTCAAATTTGTGCAAAATGAGGTCAGTTTAGAGGATAGGTTCATATATACGCCATGTTGGTGGAACAGTAACACTGGAACAAATGTGCAAATGACAATGTGCAAAAGAGGGAGAAGTTTAACACACACAATATGGGTTGGCAGGGTAGCATGGTGTTCCAGAGTGTTGGGCCAGCAAAAAAAGTTCCCTACCATTTCCAACAGCGGAGCTGACAATGCAGAAAACACTTGTCATTCTATCCCTTAGCATGACTGTTTATTTTGTTATGTATCTGTTTGTATCTGTTTCTCCATCTATCCTACATCATCTCTATCCAGACATGTCTATACAGTCCATGACAGCGGCTTTTTACCCTGAGGACTGTGTCTTATTGTGTGGTCATGTGTGTACAGGTCTATATGGACACGTGCTCATCTTGTTGTGTTCATGCATCGTGCACGTATGTATCCAGTACATCCCTGAGCATAGAGGAGCATTGAGCCGGCTGGGTTTGTTCAGGTTCTCACCAGCTTTAAGTTTCCTTGGTGCCTGGTGGCGGGTGTTCTTTACCCTGCTTCCCCGGGGGCCAAAGCATTACTCATGAGTACAAGCTGCCCTCCAGCCACCCACCCCTTCCGCCACAGTGTACAGTATAACAGTCCCAGCTCCACCTGCTCCGCTGATCACATACAAGCTCCTCCCCCTCCCTCCACCGAGCCAGAAGCACCATCTGGGCGTTCAGTAGCCCTCCTCATTAGGAAACAGCCCTGGACAGAAGGCCTCACTCTCTCAGGGTATCTGGTCATTATTGACACTTAGTGAAACCCACATCACATACCACACTACAGTAACACCTGCCGTGGCCAGAGGGACTGATATGAACTCCCACCATCCTCTCACACAGCAGAATCACCAGTGTTAAATCAACTCTTACTTTAACACTCTCAGAGTTTATTTAACACTGGTGACTTTGCTGTGCAGCTTTACATTACGCTTCACACGGTCTGACTGAGGTGTCATGTAACACCACACAGTTCAGCGGATTTGGTGAAAGTGTGCAGAACTCCAAAGGTGTAAAGGTTGTACGTTTTATCGTGGACCCGTCTTTGAACTTGTGTTTCAGTGCCAACGCAGTGAGCAGCCGGGACGGCCTCGACACAGAGACCGGAACCGAGTCCCTCCTGAGCCTCCGTAGAGAGAGAGAGCGCGAGCGTGCACGAAGGAGAGCGCGTGAGACTGAAAGTGAGTAACACTGTTTAACAGTAACTAGTACGTACGGTAGCATCCTCAACACAGCGTCGTCACACACTACTCCCACACGGCTGACGTTCAGTAATGCGTTCGAACAGCGGACAGCAAATCCAGAGGGTTCGTCAGGTGTACAGTTGAGTGTTTGGTGGTAGGTAAAACATTGAGATTGCTTTGGGCATTCTGTCTTCCCTAATTACTGATGTTGTGCTTCATAGGTGGGGCTCAGGTTCATGGACAGGGGCTATTTTCCACCTGATATTTTAACCTGAGGATCTGTGGGGGGTGAATGCGTGGATTAAAATGTACTGGTGCCTCTTGGTTACTGTTGACATTAAAAATAATCCCTGAAGTCTTTTAGTAAATAGAAACTACCCAAAATTGTGTCTTTAAATAGTCTCTAATAGGTTGCACACTTTATCCAATACTATGATGTACACCTGATAATAGACAGACATAAAATATTCAGTCCTGGTTAACATTACTGTATATAGTTTAGACTTTGTCATTGGTGTCATGGAAACGCTTTGGCACTGAGCTCAGCAAAGCTCTGAGGGATGCTTGAAATGTGTGGAAAGGAGGGTGATTCTTTTTCAAATTTGGTCTGTTATTATTAAAAATTATTATTAAATATCTGGTCCAGTGGATGGTAATGTAATATGAAATCAATATTAGTAATATTACAAACACTCCTGAAATTCTTAATAATGTATTTGGTTTAGCTAAAAGAAGAATCCCATTTACCATGTCAGTTAAAGGCATAGCAGCCATGTTCTATAGCTGGGTAGATGTGAGCTCAGTATGTTTGAAATGTTAGAACTGCAAGTTGTAATAAGATATGAGAATAAAATGGTTCCAGCTCAACACAAAACACCCTGTGCTTTCTCTGAAACATGCAAAGCGTCTTGTAAGATATACTGCTAACACACTCATTAATAAAAAGTAGGTCAGCCTTCGCCAGTCTCCTGTACATTATATTCATGGCTTTATTTTCCTTGACCAGAGGTTGTAGGCTTTGTATCTACCAGAGTGTCAGCCTCCAGTCCCTGCTTGTATTTTCCATTTATATCTACAGCAGAAAGAGCCAGCACCAGGCCTTCATCTTTATCTCATCACTATGTTCCTTCCCTGGTCTGCTCCTCTCAGAGAGCTTGGCTGTGTGGATTCTGCAGCACCAGGCTCATTAATACTCATTAATTTATGTGTCTTAATTAGGGGAAGCAGCATCAGGCTGTTTGTACTGTATGGAAGGAGGACGCTGTAGTTTGTGTGTTTCATACTCTGGCAGCTGTTATGTGTGTGTTTGTGTGCCTATTGTCCAACTAAAAGATAAACTACTGAACTGGAATCCTGTAACATTTCGTCTCATCTTCAGTCACTACTGTATGTCTTTGCTTTCATAGTGGCTGTGATAACGTGTTAATTAATAAACAGAAAACAGTGCTTTTTGTCACGTCCCTGTGCACCATCTACAAATAGCAGCCACTAGCAACTTTCCTGAATGGCTAATAATTTCTCTCTCTCTGATTTATCAAACACAAACATAAAAAAACATACACACTTTTTGATATTTACCATTCTTTTATACAAAATTATTTTTGCCAACTATTTTGAATCCTATATTGTTTAAATACTGAACATAGTCACAAACAGTTTACACTGAAACTATCTTAAATCCTAACCCTATATTTTATTTTTATATTTTTTGGGGGGGTTGGGGTTATTTATTTATATTTTATTGACAAGGCAGCAGCCATATGGAAATCTAATATATGGCCAAATGTGTATATAACTTATATGTCCTATATCGGCATATATGGCGGAAAAATCATCACATATATATACATATATGTCAATATATACAAATATTGGCCGTTTTTTGATAACTGTATGTGACATACATTTCCAAATTTGACATCCCTATCTGCATTTACCTATGGTTTACAGATTGTATAAGCAATGTAATGTATAATATCTGCCAATGTACATAGGAGATTATGTAAATAAATAATATAGAAATACTGCTACATTTATTTTTGCCTTATGTCAGTTAACAATTTGTCTACATTTTTCAACAAGTGTGTGAGATTTATTTGGGTATTTCCCTCAATTGACCAGGTAAAAGAAGTTCATAATTTACCAGTGATCTATGAAAAACTAAAACATGACCACTGTAAAAAAAAAGGTTGTAATTTGAAGGGAAATTCACTGTAAATATTTACAGAGTTTTACCTTCAATTGGAACAATTGGAAACATTCAAAAATTACAGAACTTATTTTCCCTGGTCATTATGGTCATACTGAGGAACTTCCCATAAGTTGTGAACTCAGCCCAACCCAGAAAAGTAATCTATTACACTAACTTGTGGCATCTCTGATGGCCATATATGTGTGTATACTTCTATATCAGATATTGGCATATATGGTGGAAACATCATCACATATATGTACATATATCGAAATATACAAAAATTGGCAGTTTTTATATATGTGAGATATATTTCGTTTTGTAATTCAAAATTTATAATCAAAATATATGGTAATACATTTTCAAATATATATTAAGATTTTTCATATGTATGGCCATATATTAGATTTCTGTATGGCCAGTAAGCATAGGCTAAGAAGACAGGCACGTAGAGGGTGACAGAGGAAGGGCTCATACCAACTTTACTAGGAGCAGAACTCCATTTCTAACAATAACTCCAATTTATAATTTTACCATAAACCTAACCCCTAAGACAAAAGTAGCTTTTCATAACATGGTCTGTTGAAAACGCCCTAAAAGGTTGAATTTCCTTATCTAGGTGAGGATATTTAGTCTTGAGAAGGAAATCGAATCATTATTTTTTCACTCACACCACTGACCCAGCACTCCTTCTAGTTAGTTAGTGCTAATGAAACGGCCGTGTCAAGGGACAGAACTGATCCCTCATGGAGAACACACTCTTCAAAGACAATAAAACGCTGCTCTACACTGCTTGAGATAATCCAATTAAATTACTTTTTATTTGTTTAGGGCTTTTATAGAGCACTGTGGCAGACAGTCAATCTGTGACATTAACCCCCCCACACCCACATTTTCTGTGCTTGCGTGAATGGAGCCGGTTTAACAGTAAAACAGAGTGAGGATCCACTGAAGTAAATAGACACCTTGTTTTGTCCTGTCAGGCTGGAGGTATGTGAGAATGGTTGTCTGAATTCTACCTCTGACAGGATGAGTGTACAGGTGGAGGCACAGCCCATAGACGGTGGAGGCTTTTCAGGGGATCTGTTTCAGGGCCTCAGGTGTTTTGGCTTTGCTACCTGCCCCTGGACAGACAGGGTGAACAACTGACGCCCCATCACATTCTTTGAACTTTTTATATACAGTTGTATGCAATTGTTTAGGCACCCCTGACAATTTCCATGATTTTCATTTATAAATAATTCTGTGTTTGGGTCAGCAATTTCATTTTGATCTATCAAATAACTGAAAGACACAGTAATATTTCAGTAGTGAAATGAGGTTCATTGGATTAACAGAAAATGTGCAATACTCATTAAGCCTTGAACAACATAGACAGGTGCATCCAATCATGAGAAAAGGTATTTAAGGTGGACAATTGCAAGTATTTAAGGTGGACCAATTGTTCTCTTTGACTCTCCTCTGAAGAGTGGCAACATGGGGGCCTCAAAACAACTCTCAAATTACCTGAAAACAAAGATTGTTCAAAATGATGGTTTAGGGGAAGGCTACAAAAAGCTATCGCAGAGATTTAAGCTGTCAGTGTTCACTGTGAGGAACATAGTGAGGAATTGGAAGACCACAGGCATAGTTCTTGTTAAGGCCAGAAGTGGCAAGCTAAGTAAAATATCAGAGAGGCAAAGGCAAAGGATGGTGAGAACGGTTAAAAACAGCCCACAGACCACCTCCAAAGACCTACAACATCATCTTGCTGCAGATGGTGTCACTGTGTATTGTTCAACAATTCAGCGCACTTTGCACAAGGAGAAGCTGTACGGAAGAGTGATGCAGTAGAAGCCTTTTCTGCACACATGCCACAAACAGAGTTGCTTGAGGTATGCAAACGCACATTTGGACAAGCCAGCTTCATTTTGGAGAAGGTGTTGTGGACTGATGAAACAAAGATGGAGTTATTTGGTCATAACAAGGTGTGTTATGCATGGCAGCAAAAGAACACAGCATTCCAAGACAAACACATGCTACCCACAGTAAAATTTGGTGGAGTTTCCATCATGCTGTGGGGCAGTGTGGCCAATGCCGGTACTGGGAATCTTGTTAAATTTGAGGGTTGCATGGATTACACTCAATATCAGCAGATACGTGAGAATAATATAGTGGAATTAGTCACAGAGTTGAAGTTACACCGGGGATGGATATTTCGACAGGACAACGACCCAAAACACTGCTCAAAATCTACTCTGGCATTTATGCAGAGGAACAAGTACAATGTTCTGGAATGGCCATCCCAGTCCCCAGACCTGAATATCATTGAAAATCTGTGGGGTGATTTGAAGTGAGCCGTCCATGCACGACAACCATCAAACCTAACTCAACTGGAGATTTTTTGCAAGGACGAATGTTCCAAAATACCTTCATCCAGAATTCAGACACTCATTACAGGCTAGAATAACAATAGGTTGGACATTTTGCTGTTACGCGAAAAGTGTTGTGATGAAGGGCTAGCTGCTAACCACTGTGAGGCTTTGGTCCCATGAATCATCTGATGAGTCGCCTGTGGGGCTCGGAGAGACCTGCTTGTGCATATCACACATGAAACCCCATCCCTGGCCAGGCTCTGCGGAATGCTCTTCACTGATTGGTCCCAACTGGATTAGGAGAAATTATTGTAGTCACATGCAGTATGTTGAGTGCAGTGAGGGCTATTATTTTTGCGCGCTTACAGTTTGTTCAGTTTCAAAGTGTGTAGCACAGGGAGCCTGATCTGACGGTCCTGCCGTGGAGGTAAGAAGACAAAAGACTTTACTCATGAAGTCACTGTAGTGTAGAGCTGCTCTCCATTAGCCCTGAAAGGGTAGAATTAATCAAATGTGCTTTTTCTTTTAGGCTGATGCAGGTTATTGTGTTAGGGGTAAGCTCTACTGTTAACTGTACCGGCCATTGTTTTTGATGGTTTCGCTATACTACTAAAGACATGCAATTCCGTATGAAATGGCTGAGTAAGGAATTTGTATAATCTTTAAACTGCTGAAATAATGCGATGTGGGCTACTTTTGTACTTATGTAAGCAGTAAACTAACTTCTAAGTAAAAAATGAATGGTGCATTTCAAGAAAATGTCTTATTTTTTACAGCGTAATATACTGTATATAATTTTCCTGTCTTTCATAATGCTTTATGAGTAATCGACAAAAGCCGACTTAATCACCTCATGTCTTAGTAGATTTGCTTTAGCCGATGACTATGACATTCCCTTCAGGATAATTACTTCATGGCTGTAATTTATGAAATTGGTTGAGCTGAAATCCAATCTGAGTAATGGAGGATAAATGCCATCTTTGTCATTAAAGGCTTTCTAGTTCACAGCCCTATAAAACTGTTACGTGTCCCAAAACTGTTCTTTTTCATTTAAATAGTGAGTACCGCAGATTGCAGATAAAATGTTAGCACCTCGGGTGCAGGTCTACATCAGATGTTGCCAGAATTTAAATAAGTCCATATACCTTTCTGTGAAAGCCTTTAATGAAAAGCCATTAATTGTAATGAGCTACCAGGAGAGATTAGGTTGAGAGTTTTTCTGTCCTCCATTCACAGTGGTCTTTTCCCACTGCCCTGTTGTAGGTAAGGACTGGAGGCCGTCTGCATGCCTGCCACTGGCCTCTGGGCTCTGGAACTGCTCCCTGTCAGACAGGCTGAAAAAGACAAACAGGGACAGACAGCTTGAGATATCTGAGGCATAACGCTCGCCTGTGTAGTTGTGTGTGTACAGTGCCGGCCCAAGCCTTTTGGGGGCCCTAAGCAGAATTTGATTTGGGGGCCCCATCCCACCTTGCGGAGTCATGTTTGCACTTGATTGAAGGCCCCCTGGTGGCCCCAAGCAGCCGCTTAGTTAGCTTATGCATTGGGCCGCCCCTGTGTGTGTACATGTATGTGGTTACGTGTCCCAGGATCACGATGGTGCAGCTCTTCCGAACCAGGCTGAGTGTGGATGTGTAGCACCGTTTTAGCAGATTTATTAATGGGCACCTCCTTATTATTGGAGTGTTTTGGGCGCTCATGGAGAACACAAGGTCAGCCACGCCCTCACCACTTTGCCAGAGCATTCCAGCCAATCCGCTGTCACCCTGCAGAGACGGGAGCCCGCCCCTGCCGATGTACGTATGGGCCGTGTCTGGGTGCATTGTTGGGGGTGGGCAACACATATGTTATTGTTTAGTTAGAGAACTGTGTCTTAATGAGCATACTTGACACTTCACACTGGTTCCAGATGAAATAATGTCTATAGTTAATATGAAATAATAAACCGCATAAACTCTCCATGAACTGCATAGAGACATTATTGAAATGAGAATAGCTTTTCTAACAAACCGTCATCACATAGGGATAGTGCCATATTTGTGACATGAATTCCCTCTCAGTATTATTTAATCTGTTTTGTAATTGTATATCTGTGTAATAGTGAATCCGTTTTTTAATTGAATATCCTTTTTAATAGTGAATCCTAGTAGTGATAAATATTGTTTTCCAAATAGTTTTGAGTTTAATTACAGTTTTGAATATATGCAATGTGCCTAATTTGAAATTTTAGCTAGTATGTTAAAGCTGCTCTTTTTAACTTTCCATTCATTTGGGCAGTTGGCCCGAATTTTACATAAGGTGCTTTTAAAAAATTTGGTATACATATCTTTTTACTGAACACAGGAATACAAATTTATAATTTAACCAATTTCCTGAAAATTCACCTTATTATTTTGCCCATAATATGCATTCTTTACTAGTTAGACATTGTGAAATGTTGATTTTGATATTCTACTATTCTCTAAATGTTGTATTAATTAAGTTGACGTTTTCCATCCCTGGATCCAATATGCTAGTTCCTAACGTTTACTAGTTCTAAAACACAGTTTCTGTATTTTTTGTGGAAAAAATTACATTGGGCAGGTTTAATTTAGCACAAGACGGGTATATTTTTTACCATATTCAGAAAAGGTAGTGACCAATTCGCTTATTGACTGAGCGAAGCCACTAGTTGAATCCAAGTTCAAGCATTCAAAACCTGGTTTCTGTATCACAACACTACTGTTAAGTTCCCTTATATTACATTTAATACAAAAATCACCCTGGATGGTTTCCTGTAGAATATCCCTCATCTCCATTCTGCTATGTGTTAACGCCTCCCACTCATGGATTTTTCTGTTCAGTCTGTCATTGCGTCACTTCAGTGTTGGGGTCACACAGGACAGCCATGAACAGAGAGATGTGTGAATAATGTACATGTTCTAGGAAAGTGTTGACACCTTTTTGTTGTTATTATCTAACCGGTTGTTCATGTGTGGTTGTCGTGTCTCCAGTCCCTCGTATCAACGGCCACTCCAAGTCGGAGCGTGCGGCGAGGGACTCTGCCATGGGCTATGACAGCGCCTCTGTGATGAGCAGTGAACTGGATTCAAGCTCCTTTATTGACAGTGATGAGGATGAGGATGCCAGCAGGTACGTGTCCCTCTCTTTCTCTGCCTCAGTCTGGTCATCTTCCTCTCTTTTCATCATTGGCTCTTTACTGAACTCACCTTATTCCTTCTGACCTCTGTCCCTGACCTCTGTCCCTGACCTCTGTCCCTGACCTCTGTTCTCCCGATGCAGAGGTGCTGCCCTGCGGCTGACCCTGTGCTGTTCCCAACCTGAAGTGTATGTTGTGTGGTGGGGCTGGGGATTGTCACGTTGAAGAAATATACAGTAGATAGACACACTGTGTGTGCTTCCATGCATGTTTAAGCTCCATGCAGTGTTTGGTATCAGGGTGTGTGTTCTTCAGGGCTTCCCTGGTCCGTGCGTCAGGGGTCAACGTGTGTGTGTGTGTGTCGTCTCAGGCTCAGCGGCTCTACAGACCAGAGCTCGTCGTCTCAGCTGATGCGCAGACACAAACGCCGCAGGCGGAGGCACAAAGTGGCCAAAATAGACCGGGTGAGTTCCGGTCAAATGCTTTACTGTTTACTAATGGTGTGTCACGTGACTGTGCCTGTTGTACTTGCTGACATTCTCTCTCTTCTCCTGCACAGTCTTCTTCTTTCAGCAGCATCACAGATTCCACTATGAGCCTCAACATAATCACTGTCACACTCAACATGGGTATGGCTTCCCATTTTAAATGGCTCTCCTTTGTCTCAGCCTGTTTTGGTAGTTCCAGATAGTCAGAGTTTGTTTAATGTGTTTGATAACAACATAATCCAGATCTATCTCTCTCTTTCAACCCAACAGAGAAGTATAATTTCCTGGGAATCAGCATTGTGGGGCAGAGCAACGACCGGGGGGATGGTGGCATCTACATAGGCTCCATCATGAAGGGAGGAGCAGTAGCAGCAGATGGCAGGATAGAACCTGGAGATATGCTGCTACAGGTACAATTATAGATTATGTTCCTACAGGTACCATTGTAGATAATGCTCATACAGGGACTTCTGTGTATAATGCACATAGAGTGAGCCATTGTAGATAATGCTCATACAGGTACCATTCTAGATAATGCTCCTACAGGTACCATTCTAGATAATGCTCCTACAGGTACCATTCTAGATAATACTCCTACAGGTACCATTCTAGATAATACTCCTACAGGTACCATTCTAGATAAAACTCCTACAGGGACCATTGTAGATAATGCTCATAAAGGTACCATTGTAGATAATGCTCCTACAGGTATCATTCTAGAAAATGCTCTTACAGGTACCATTCTAGATAATGCTCCTACAGGTACCATTGTAGATAATGCTCCTACATGTACCATTGTAGATGATGCTCCTGTAGGTACCATTCTTGTAGATAATGCTCCTACAGGTACCATTCTAGATAATGCTCCTACAGGTAACATTGTAGATAATGCTCCTACAAGTACCAATTTAGA
This sequence comes from Umbra pygmaea, assembly GCA_016801145.1. Lineage (NCBI taxonomy): Eukaryota > Metazoa > Chordata > Actinopteri > Esociformes > Umbridae > Umbra > Umbra pygmaea. The sequence continues at coordinate 10,851 of JACXGM010037474.1, forward strand.
TAATGCTCCTACAGGTACCATTGTAGATAATGCTCCTACAGGTACCATTCTAGATATTACTCCTACAGGGACCATTGTAGATAATGGTCATAAAGGTACCATTGTAGATAATGCTCCTACAGGTATCATTCAAGAAAATGCTCCTACAGGTACCATTGTAGATAATGCTCATAAAGGTACCATTCTAGATAATGCTCCTACAGGTACCATTGTAGATAATGCTCCTACATGTGCCATTGTAGATG
>JACXGM010037475.1:0-11095 GCA_016801145.1 Umbra pygmaea
CTTTTGCAGGTGTTTAGAGTTAATTAGTTGATTCAGATGATTAGGTTAATAGCTCGTTTAGAGACCCTTTTCATGATATGCTAATTCTTTGAGATAGGAATTTTGGGTTTTCATGAGCTGTATGCCAAAATCATCAGTATTAAAACAATAAATTACCTGAAATATTTCAGTTGGTGTGCAATGAATCTAAAATATATTATCATTACATTATGGAAAATAATTAACTTTATCACAAAAATGATAATTTTTTAAGAAGGACCTGTACACCATAAAATGACAACTAAAGACTACATGCAATGCACTGATATTATAACTAAATGAAACTAACAAACCGTATGTTGAAAGAGTCCATATCTCATTCCAATGTGAACGCCAGCCCTCACTGGGCTAGACGTTACAGCTACAGGTTTAGGAATTGAGGGATATACAATAGCATTGTTATCATCCCTAATGTTAAGGTTTTAGAAAGATGAACTGTTTAGAAACAATATTCTATATGATATGGTTTTTTCAGATATCATTAATGTCATTTCTGTCTCACAAAGCCTACACTCTGACTGCCAGTGGACTTTCTTTACTATACCTAACAATAGCTAACATTAGTTAACAAGCAAATATTGTTTACTTGATAGGTGGTTCACTGATTTTAAAAATTTTGTAAATAAATCATGTAAATAATCTGACAAAACGTACTAAACATTCACATTGTAGGAAGCTTCACTTTAATCCTGTCAGAAACTACCACAGAATGTCTGTCACTATGCGTAACGAAAGTGTAGGCAAAAACTTGTACTAGCATCTAAACATTGCATTAACGTTAAGAGTAGATTCCACCAGGTCCTAGTGCCCACCAAAGATGTGTATGGTTAATTGCCATAAGTGATTGCAAGATTGACACCAAAATGACAGAGAGAAAGAACAATTGAGTTAAATGAATAATGTACTTTCTTTTTTTGGGAGAGTATTTTAAGGGGTCTAAAGCCCCCTTTACATAGGCCTAGCCACATAACTTGTAGTCTATTTAGAGAATGGCAGTTAGAAGATTTCAACAGATGAAATGTCAACTGGAGCGCTCACTTGACTCACCCAGCATCCATGCCTGGCCTTGCCCTCTCTCGCTGTCTCTTGAGTTGTATCATCTCACTCAATGTAACAATGGTGGTTTATGTGGGAATCAGGCTCAGGAGGCAAAGAGAAGTTTCACTGCTATTTAAATACTAATTAAGTACTTAACAGAGAATCAAAATAGCCGGCTTAAGGTAATGCAGGCTAAGTGCCTGGACTGTGTAGCAGAAGTAATATCCTACTGGGCACAGGGCATTGTAAAGACATATAGTCAACGACTTTACAACCAAAAAGACGTCTTATCAACATCTTCTCAATGTCTTCTCAATGTCTTCTCAGTGTCTTCTCAATGTCTTCTCAATGTCTTCTCCAGTGTTGGGCAGTAGATTCACTACAAGTAGCGCCTTTACTAGTTTAATTACATTTCTCAGTAGCGTGGTTTTAGCGTCACTGTTTTCTGAATCAAATAGCTTTACAGTAGCTACATTTTCACAAGCATTTCTGAAGCTCAAGTCTAAAATAAAACTGCTATAGCAGGATCAGTAAGTGACGCCACCGCCATACATAGACCTGTATGTTTAGCAGACTAGGGATGTGCAAATTCTAAGTGGTTTGTTCATTTTTAATTATATAAACTTTTCAGTGAATTGGGTGTACTGAATCACTGCTCTAAATTATTTGTCATGTGAATTTTTTTTGCACAAGTCAGAATCATACAGAATTTGCAGGTGAAGTGCCGTCTTGAGTTGCTTTTAAGTCCTCCCACCTCTTCCGTTTCGTTGTTTGTAGCAATTTTTTTTACCAGTCCACAATCCTTAAAGGATCTCCATTCAATATTCAGAAACAGTCAGCACAGCAGAGAGTGAAGAAGAGATTGTAAACCTAGTCATGGTGTACACACTGGTCCAACACTGGTCTTCTCAACATCTTGTGCCCAGTGGGATAGCACAGGTACATGCCTTGAATCACTCTGATAAGAAAAAAATAACGCGACACCAAGCAGATATAACTATATAGCGCAGGCAGACGCCTGTAAACACTTGCATAGAAAAACAATCAATGCTGCTTTACACAGGAATATATATAAGCTACACTAACAGGCAGAAACTCACCACACAGGTAAAAATGATGCAAAATAATGCTTGAAAACACAGCAACTATATACACAAGTAAATGGATTGATTACTGGCAGCTGATGACGATGAATAGAAAACAAGACAAGATTGGTGGGAAATTATGTCATAGTGCGGTTGAAACTGCACACATAACAATTAGTCCTGATGGCCTTCGCCGTGAAACTCGAATAAATTTTGAGTTAGTGTTATTTGTTTTATTTTTATTACAAATAAAACTACATAATGATTTTTTACCATCATATATATACATGTATATGTATATATGTATATAATAAATATAAAAATATAAAAATGATCTCTTGATTTAGGTGCACGTGGGGGGTGCCAAATCAGCTTCCCACCGCAGGTGCCACCCAAGGTGACCGACCACCTAGGTTGCCTATGCTTAGAAATGCCCCTTTTTTTAGGTGTATATAATTGAAGATCTAGCCCTTGGACCACAAAAAATGGTGTGACAGTGTAAGTTACATAATAGGTATAGGAAGTCATTTCAAACACTTACCTGTATAATATCTGGAAACACATCACACTTTAGCAAATATCCTTTCAACTAAACATTAAGGAAAAGGCCAATTTAGTACTCAGAAGAGGGAAAGACAAATAACTTCTAGCGATGACATCCCATTTGGGCTAGGCTATGGGAGTGGGTGTTTCATTACTGTGAGGTGTTAGGAATGATGGAAATAAAGGCCAGGCTGTCAATCTTGACACTTTTTATTTCTTTCTCATATGTTTCAGCTAAAGATATCTATCTCAATTCATAAGCTGTAGCAATAACACCTGCTAAATGCAACCACTCGTGCTCAGATGATCATGTTTCAAAGATCAGGCACATGGACTGAAAAGACCTGAGGGATATGTTATATTACTGATTTCCTAACTGATCTTCATGTTCTTCTCCTACAGTCTATATTCTCAAAGAAAATTATTTTCATGGCAGAAAGAAAACACATTTCCCAAGCCTTTCTCATTCATTTAATTGCTGAGTGACACTGACAGTTCTATTTCCTGTTGTTCCTGACCGTAATAGGTGGTCACAATCTGAAAGTCATGACACATCTATTTTGCAGTGTGTTTGCTTAGGTGTCTTTGAGTCATATACCCTTGAACTAAGCTCAAAGCTGTTTCTGTCAACTGATGTAGAAATAGTCATACTGAATATTCAAAGTAAGAGGATGTTTATTCAGAAATACAGGTACCTGAAGAGGAACTCAAATTATAGTAATCAACAGTAGTCTTCAAATTAAATACATTTTAACTTTATTTATACAGAGAAATCAGTCTGAGACTGAGGTCTCTTATACCAATGAGCCCAGTGTACAGCGATGTGAAACATCAAACTACAAAATATAATGATGTATAAAAGTTTCAAAATGATAGGTTTCTGTTAGGTGAAATTGTGTATCACAAACATCATTAATATACAAAAATATCAGACGTTCAGTTACAAGGTTTTGGATTACCTCAGCAGCTTTGGTAATGGGCTCTGGTTAATGATGCAACATTGTTGCTGAACATTTAAACTCCTCTCTTGTCTGTCACTATGGCGGATCATATGAGATTTTGGATCTCCATTTCACCTCAGATTCTATCATTTGGTTTTTTACCTTTGGAAACCTGCACCTGGCTCCAAGAAGAGCTGTTCTTCATGGGAAACATTACATTAATTATACATTACAATTACTAGAGAAAATCATTTAGAAAGTATGTATGAAGTATGAAACGGTATAAGGTTACAGTGAGGTACAACGTGTGAAGACAAAATGAATAAAAGCAATGATACTGTATATGCCTGTTTATAAACATACCTCTGCCACTGATTTGTCTTGGCCTAGGGAAACAAACAAGCTGTAACATCAAGCAAACCTATCCATGCAGCTGGGTGATTGTACACACAAAGCAAAATGAGTTTCTGCGGTTTCAGTATAATAGATGTTTTATCTCCTTTTAGATATATATTCATGTTTACTATTTTACTTATCTAATTATTAATTACTTTGTCTAGTTTCTAACATATTATTTTTATACATATTTATTCTACACTTTGAAATGCTTCCCTGTAAGAAATGTGCTAACTGTAGTGACCAAATGTCAAAACCAACAGGAAATGGACTCATCTCAAATCTGGTATACATTCTACTGCCAAAGGAGCAGCAATGAATGACAACATTAAAATCCCAGTAAATCCCAGTTTACTGCATGTATTGTCTAAATCAGGAGTCTTCTCTCTATGCACTACACTCTCTACAGAGAGAGGCTCTGTGTAAAAAATATTCCCTGCGCTGTCGCAGACCGCTGAACCTTTCTGGAGACCGCTGTTGTCTTCTTCGTGTGCTACTTGTCTTTCCACAAAAATACAGCTCGGCAGTTTACTTTCTTCAGCCAGCGGATGATTTGAATGCCTGGGTTAAAAGATACCACTGGTTTTGATTGACAGTCTAATTTGTGTGGTATTTCAGCACTGCAATTACTGGACCACGAAAGAACGGATTGGCACCCGACATAAATAACAGACACATATTGTTTGGAATTCCATGCATGATCGCTCATCCAGAGGTCTTTATTATTTGAGAATTGTTACACAGCACTGAAGCATTGATTGTTGTCTCAGTTGTAAAAGATAGGCAATACCTCAAGTAGCAATGCACACTGTACGTGGTTGCAATAAACAAAATGCACAGACTTGATGTCCATTGTACAGTGTGTTACCTAAGAAAAAGTCAAAGGTCTCAAATATGATGTTACAAAGGGAGGTTAAGTTACTCAAAACTATTCAAAATGTACCTATAATCTACCAACACTTTGGCATCTTTCAATGATTGCATGTATTCATTCACATCTGGTGGTCCATTTGGGATCATTATGGTATTTTAATTTCATTAACGGTCAAATCTGTAATAAATTCTATCCCTATGTGATACATTTTAATAAAATTAATTATGTCAAAGCAGTCAAACATTATCCTAAACACAAACATTCAACTTAACGAATACCACTTATATTTATTGAGGATGTTGTTTTTTACGTTTATTATTTTGCGATGTCAATATGGCTACTGTATGCCTCTTACATTTTTGTATCAAGATGTGGCATTTGGGAGAAAAAAAATAAAGCAGGTTTGCAGACAAATTCAAAGTGAAGCCATTGTTAATGGAAAAGGATTCCATTGCCATTTGTTTTGCATTTCTGAATTGTTTGTATGTTGGCCTTGCATTAGACTTCTAATCTGAAATCTCTGACATTTCATCAAAATGCAAATGCTCTCAATATCATTTGTTATCAATATATTCTCATTCCTCTAGACAGTGTATATTTCCTATTCACACAAAAGGTTTTGTTAACAGCCCTAAAGATCTGTCTGAATTTTAAAACAAATTGCTTGTGATACAGTGAACATAAAAGAGCCTTAGCATCAGTGATAAATACATTTCTGCAAACAAAAGGTTAAACTCTTTTAAAGAGCTATTAATAGTGTTCTCAAATTGCTTTATCTTCATGTTACATAGTGTTTGCAGGGGTGTTAGCAGATGGAGCTGCGATAATTAGCAATCTTGCTTTTGCTGAACAGCTCTGTGTAATCTACCTGGGGCACATGCGTCAGCATTGTAGTTCATTGTGCCAGCAAAGTTCCCTTAGGAGTCTAATGTTTGGTATTTTGTTTGAGAACACTATCTTTGGGTAAGTGTTGTTCAGAAGCTAATATTTAAAGATAGTAAATTGATATGTTGGCCAAACTTGTGCATGAACATTAAAGACGGGTTCAACAGTATTCCCATAGGCAATATATATATATATCTATATACACTCACCTGAAGGATTATTAGGAACACCATACTAATACTGTGTTTGACCCCCTTTCGCCATGAATCTACATGGCATTAATTCAACAAGGTGGTGAAAGCATTGTTTAGAAATGTTGGCCCATATTGATAGGATAGCATCTTGCAGTTGATGGAGATTTGTGGGATGCACATCCAGGGCACGAAGCTCCCGTTCCACCACATCCAAAAGATGCTCTATTGGGTTGAGATCTGGTGACTGTGGGGGCCATTTTAGTACAGTGAACTCATTATCATGTTCAAGAAACCAATTTGAAACGATTCGAGCTTTGTGACATGGTGCATTATCCTGCTGGAAGTAGCTGTCAGAGGATGGGTACATGGTGGCCCTAAAGGGATGGACATGGTCAGAAACAATGCTCAGGTAGGCCTTGGCATTTAAACAATGCCCAATTGGCACTAAAGGGCCTAAGGTGTGCCAAGAAAACATCCCCCAAACCATTACATCACCACCACCAGCCTGCACAGTGCTAACAAGGCATGATGGATCCATGTTCTCATTCTGTTTATGCCAAATTCTGACTCTACCAGCTGAATGTCTCAACAGAAATTGATACTCATCAGACCAGGCAACATTTTTCCAGTCTTCAACTGTCCAATTTTGGTGTGCTCTTGCAAATGGTAGCCTCTTTTTCCTATTTGTAGTGGAGATGAGTGGTGCTCGGTGGGGTCTTCTGCTGTTCTAGCCCATCCGCCTCAAGGTTGTGCATGTTGTGGCTTCACAAATGCTTTGCTGCATACCTCGGTTGTAACAAGTGGTTATTTCAGTCAAAGTTGCCCTTCTATCAGCTTGAAGCAGTTGGCCCATTCTCCTCTGACCTCTAGCATCAACAAGGCATTTTCGACCACAGGACCTCCTCATACTGGATGTTTTTCCCTTTTCACACCATTCTTTGTAAATCCTTAAACTTTTCGACCTTTTGCCACATTTCAGGCTTCAAACATGAAGATATGAAACTGTATTTTTTTGTGAAGAATCAACAACAAGTGGGACACAATCATGAAGTGGAACGAAATTTATTAGATATTTCAAACTTTTTTAACAAATAAAAAACTGAAAAATTGGGCGTGCAAAATTATATTAAGTTAATACTTTGTAGTGCCACCTTTTGCTGCAATTACAGCTGTAAGTCGCTTGTGGTGTTTCTATCAGTTTTGCACATCGAGAGACTGAAATTTTTGCCCATTCCTCCTTGCAAAACAGCTCGAGCGCAGTGAGGTTGGATGAAGAGCGTTTGTGAACAGCAGTTTTTGCTTTATGTTTTGGATCATTGTCTTGTTGGTAGACAAATCTCCATCCCAGTCTCAGGTCTTTTGCAGACTCCATCTGCCCATCAATTTTAGCCATCTTCCTGCCCTGCTGAAGAGAAGCAGGCCCAAACCATGATGCTGACACCAACATGTTTTTTACAGTGGGGATGGTGTGTTCAGGGTGATGAGCTATGTTGCTTTTACGCCAAACATAACGTTTTGCATTATTGCCAAACGTTCGATTTTGGTTTCATCTGACCAGAACACCTTCTTCCACATGTTTGGTGTGTCTCCCAGGTGGCTTGTGGCAAACTTTAAACAACACTTTTTATGGATATCTTTCAGAAATGGCTTTCTTCTTGCCACTCTTCCATAAAGGCCAATTTGTGCAGTATACGACTGATTGTTGTCCTATGGACAGACTCGCCACCCTCAGCTGTAGATCTCTGCAGTTCATCCAGAGTGATCATGGGCCTCTTGGCTGCATCTCTGATCAGTCTTCTCCTTGTATGAACTGAAAGTTTAGAGGGACGGCCTTGTCCTGGTAGATGGTCTGTATCCAAATCCGGCTTTAAACTTCTCCACAACAGTATTTTAGACCTGCCTGGTGTATTCCTTGTTCTTCATGATGCTCTCTGTGCTTTCAAATGACCTCTGAGACTATCACAGAGCAGGTGCATTTATACGGAGACTTGATTACACACAGGTGGATTCTATTTATCATCCTTAGTCATTTAGGTCAACATTGGATCATTCAGAGATCCTCACTGAACTTCTGGAGAGAGTTTGCTGCACTGAAAGTAAAGGGGCTGAATAATTTTGCTCGCCCAATTTGTCAGTTTTTTATTTGTTAAAAAAGTTTGAAATATCCAATAAATTTCGTTCCACTTCATGATTGTGCCCCACTTGTTGTTTCTTCTTCACATAAAATTACAGTTTTATATCTTTATGTTTGAAGCCTGAAATGTGTCAAAAGGTCGAAATGTTCAAGGGGGCCGAATACTTTCGCAAAGGCACTGTACTGAACACATTTCTGGGGGATTCCCTGCCTAACACTTGGCAAGGGAATGCCTGCAATAGTGGTGAGGAACACCGTCAGGTTTCAATCTAACTACAATATGACAATGATTTTATTTAAATTGTGCATATAATATTAACAATACACTGTACTACACATCCGTACTGAAATGTGGTGCCTAAAAAATAGTTTTGCTATAACAAAAGTCTCGGACTGTAGCTATAGGTAAAAACTCTTGGAAAAATTGAATAACCTGAATACATATTCTTTCAATTTTATTCAAGTCTATTAAACCTAAATTAAGATCAATTAAATTACAGAACACAAGTAAATCACTGGCAAAACTTACAAACAACTTGGCAAAAAAGTCACAAGCTGAGATTGATAGCAAGTAGAGGAATTTCCATTGTATTTTAGAGTCAGATTATGCCCCAGGGTGAGCTAGATGCCTTTTAAACATACAAATAATGTAGGGGCATTGCAGAACATTTCTGAAAACCGAAGATTTCAAAAACAAGGCATCAGTAAACATGTTGTCCCCCTGATTTTTGTCAAATTAGAAATATATTTAGATCATCTTGAATTCTACAGAGTTGTTCAGAAATACAGTGGGGAGAATAAGTATTTAATACACTGCCTGCAACATAAGTATTTGATCACCTACCAACCAGTAAGAATTCCAGCTCTCACAGACCTGTTAGTTTTTCTTTAAGAAGCCCCCCTGGTCTCCACTCTACCTGTATTAACTGCACCTGTTTGAACTCGTTACCTGTATAAAAGACACCTGTCCACACACCCAATCAAACAGACTCCAACCTCTCCACAATGGCCTAGACCAGAGAGCTGTGTAAAGACATTAGGGAGAAAATTATAGACCTGCACAAGGCTGGGATGGGCTACAGGACAATACGCAAGCAGCTTGGTGAGAAGGCAACACCTGTTGGCGTAATTATTAGAAAATGGAAGAAGTTGAAGATGATGGCCACAGTCTCAATGAAAACCATTAGTAACACACTGCGCTGTCATGGATTTAAAACTTGCAGCGCACGCAAGTTCCCCCTGCTCAAGCCAGTGCATGTTCAGGCCTGTCTGAAGTTTGCCAATGACCATCTGGATGACCCAGGGGAGGAATGGGGGAAGGTCATGTGGTCTGATGAACCAAAAGTAGAGCTTTATGGTCTAAACTCCACTCGCCATGTTTGGAGGAAGAAGAAGTTGAGTACAACTCCAAGAACACCATCCCAACCATGAAGCATGGAAGCGGAAACATCATTCTTTGGGGATGCTTTTCTGCAAAGGGGACAGGACGACTGCACCGTATTGAGGGGAGGATGGATGGGGCCATGTATCGTGAGATCTTGGCCAACAACCTTCCCTCAGTAAGAGCATTGAAGATGGGTCGTGGCTGGTTCTTACAGCATGAAAACGATCCGAAACACACAGCCAGGGCAACTAAGGAGTGGCTCCGTAAGAAGCATCTCAAGGTCCTGGAGTGGTCTAGTCTCCAGACTTGAACCCAATAGAAAATCTTTGGAGGGAGCTGAAAGTCTGTATTGCCCTAGCGGCAGCCCCGAAACCTGAAGAACCTGGAGAAGGTCTGTATGGAGGTGTGGGCCAGAATTCCTCCTGCAGTGTGTGCACACCTGGTCAAGAACTACAGGAAATGTAGGATCTCTGTAATTGCAAACAAAGGTTTCTGTGCCAAATATTGAGTTCTGCTTTTCTGATTTATCAAATACTTATGTCATGCAATAAAATACAAGTTCATTATTTAAAAATCATACAATGTAATTTTCTGGATTTTTTTGTATTCCGTCTCTCACAGTTGAAGTGTACCTATGATAAATATTGCAGACCTCTATATGCTTTGTAAGTAGGAAAACCAGCAAAATTGGCAGTGTATCAAATACTTGCTCTCCCCACTGTAAGGCAAGGTAGTGTGACGTGATGCAAATGTTACAAGCTGAAGCTGCACATTGTTTGAGGCACAAGTGGATATATATTTTTTAACTATTCACCGGTCATTTGTCATTATCTCACTTCAAAAGGTCTCATGGAAGCAGAAGGGTTCTCTCTCTCCTTCACTGGCAGTGCACCGGCGTGAGAATACAAACAATGTCATGTGACTGGGGGCAGAGGGCAATGCTGATGTTATAGTGGCAAAATAAATTATCACAGAACTGGATGATATTGTATTTTAATCTCATTTAACTTTACTAATGATAGGCTTATCGTATTGATGCAGCCACAAAAAAAATCCAATCAGGGCAAACAGGCTGTTGCCCGGGCAACTATAGCCCATAGTTGTGCACATACCTGGCGGGCTGGACGACTCACTCTATATTAAAGATGCAGTCGGCAATTTTTACCACTGGTAGAAAAATTGCATTATTGAGCTAAAATGGATGCTTGAAAATTGTGTACTTGTCTATTTGTGTACTATGTCATTATTTGTGCCCAATGTCATCGAAACCACTCAACTGAAACCACAATTTTATGGCTAACTGAGGAATGACATTGATTCTACATATATAGTATGCACATATAAATTGCATATTACACATCCATGTACTAATGGGAGTATTAAACTATTATTTTGTTAATTACAATTGTCACAGAGTGCATCTTTAACATTGTGTACAATGCCCATGCAAAGCTACTTTTTGGCCATCAGAGGCAATTATCTTTTTGTGTTGGTGGACATCAGCTGATCATTATGCTGAGATACAGAGGCGTGTTCCTCAGCACAGGCATTAAATGGACATCAGCTGACCATTATGCTGAGA
>JACXGM010037476.1:0-11094 GCA_016801145.1 Umbra pygmaea
CGGAAATCCTATTCAATCAAGCTGACCAATCACAGATCTCGCGGGCGCGTCAACGCGAAGGCCGAGTGACGCGCAGTTACATTTTTGGAGAGGTGCGCGTGAAGCTTCGCGAAGGTTACGCGCGAGGGTACGCCGTAGGCAGCCAGGCTCGGCGTGACCTACGCCGTAACTTTTACGCACGACTATAAATTGCACTTAAAGATCAGGAACTCAACCGATTACCTCCCCTGAATCTAGCTGTTTTAAAAATCACTACAATGACATATAAAAAACATAATTGTAGTGAAATTTGGATACTTACAGTGGCCGAGTTTGGAATTACAATAACCATTATGAAGGTGTTTTGAGTTTTTCATGTCGGAAACATGACCGGCACAAAGTTTTTGGGGTGTTTAGGGATCTGGAGTGTTTCTTTAAAACAAACATGTCTACAGTCATCACTTAATTAAGCAAACCTACTCTATCATGGAATTTTTAAATTATTGGAATAGTTTGGAATTTCATTTTATGACACTAATGTGTTTCCAGGGGGCCCATCCTGTGCTGGGCTGCATCGTTATGATCCTGGCTTTAATTCAACCAAGTGTGGCCATGTTTCGATGTGGACCTACAGATAAGTGGTAAGAGATATCCATGTGAGTTTGCTTATGTGGATGCAGACCAAAATTGACTTGTAAGACACAAACATTATTTTTGTGTTCTTGTTTTCTCACAGGCGCTTCGTCTTCAATTGGTTCCATGCACTGAATGCGTGGGTGATCAAAGTTTTAGCTAGTAAGAAACTGTTTACTATGCAAAAAAGTATCAAATACTGTATTTTAACAGTGGATATCTTTTAAAAAATTTGCTATATTATGTTTTCTTTCAGTGGCAGCCATATTTACTGGGCTTCTGCTGCTTGATGCCACTGACAATCAATGGCTTGTAAAGGTTATGGGTGGATTTGTTGGATGGGAGGCAGCACTGTACATTGTGCTAGAATCCTACAGGTGCTGGAAACGCAATGGTGAGTTTAAATGCATACAGAAAAATGTTGACCTTAATGTTTACAACTAGCGAAGGAGCATAGTGCTTAAATTATCAATATTTTGATAATCCACACAAAGTATATAATTATAAACAATAAGCTTACTTATTAAGCTACTAGCACAGTAAATATGTTTTATAGAATCATTAACTAACTGTTCTGAGTGAGTTCAGTAATTCACCTGAGCTACCCCAAAACCACTACTACTGACCCAAAAGCACAAGAAAAGTCAGCTCCAATATGCTCAAAATCGTATAAAACCATGGAGGGTTTGGGATTCTGTTCTGTGGAGCGATGAAACAAAAAATTTGAACATTTCTACACGATGGTTTAGCAGTTCTTCTGAAGGAAGTACAATGAAGCATACAATAAAAAGAACACTTATTTTCCCATTTTCTCTCCTCCCAATTCCATCTAATTCTGCCTTGTCAGGAGCTCCGCAACTCCACGGACAGATTTATGGGATGGCGAAGGCATGCACATGGTTCATCCAACCACATGTCACCTAGCCGCAGATCCTTTAGTCGGATCATGCACCGGATGATTACTTTATCCAACTATACTTCTGCGATCAAACCCACGGGCACCCGATATGGACACAAGGAGTTGCTGTACAGCGACGTGGCAGGATAGAAAAATCAGATTATCTAAACCAAATCCCGGGCTGTGCTATGTCAATTTGTGCTGCCTCGTGCAGGAGGCCCGGGGAAAGTCAGAGAACCCATGACTATCCAGTCAGGCTCGAACCCGTGACTATCACGATGTAGACTGTAGTGTAATGCAGTGACTTAGCCCACTATGCCATGTGGAGCCCCCAAATGAAAAGATCACTCAGCCCAGAGTCAAGCATGGTGGTGACTCTGTGATGCACTGGGGCTGCTTTGCATCCTCTGGCACAAGAAACCCTGCAGTATGTAGAAGGCAAGATGGATTCATTGAAGTGTCCTAGGAAAAAACGTCCTACCGTCTGTGAAGATTCTGCAGCTTGGGCCTTCCACCTTCCAATAGGACAATAATCCTAAGCATACCTCAAATTCCACCAAGGCTTGGTTGCAAATGAATTCTCTGGTGGGATCTGAAGAAGACAGTTGCAGCACGCAAACCCAAGATAATTATTGAACTAGAGGTCGTTGCTCATGAGGAATTGGCTAAGATTCCTCAGGAACGCTGTCAGAGGCTGGTGTCTGGCTATGCATCTAATTTACAGCAGGTCATACAGCAAAAGGGAGCTCTACTAAGTACTAAAGATGCTTACCATGAAGGGGTTAAATTATTTTGAAACTGGAGAAGTCATTATCAGTTGCATTTGCAGTTGAATTTGGGGAAACCATTTGTTGTGTTGAGCTATTTCAATTGCTTTTGTTTGATTTGTTCATTGCAAGGAGTTAAATCTTTACATTTTGACTATGAAGCTGATTTGAAATGGGGGTTGAATCATTTTGATTACACCTGTATTTCAAAGCTCTGATCAAGGACGAAGGCATCACAGAGATTGAGTTAACAAATTGATATGGGCATGAGCACTCTTCAGTTTTACTTATTATAATAACTGTTTTTTTCTCTAGATAATTCTGATGCTTCTGAATCGGTAAGCTATAGCCCAACATTTAATCATACATTTAGAAATACATAGTCACATAAAAATGACACATACTCAACCACCCTCAAACTACTAACAGATAATTTTCACATAGCACAAATGTATAGTTAAGTTTTGTGTCATGACTTTGCCAATTAAATTTGTATTGTTTGAATCATCATTTTCCAAACTTATTTTCAGTCCTCACTAGATGTTTTACATTAAAATATTACCCCAAAACTGACACACCTGATTTAATTAGTCAACTAGTCATCACAGCCCTGACTAACTGAATCGGGTGTGTCTAACAGTAAAAAAAAGAAAAATCTATGGGGAGGCCTAAGCAAAGCCCTGAGCTTAATCTCTTTAAAGTTTTTTTTCAATCAATGTGGACTTAACAAGAAAGTAATTTAGACCCAACCTAAAAACACATGTTCCTATATGTATTGAAGAGTCAGCACTTTGTAATAATATATTGAAAGTAAAAGTCCCCCTAAAACTTTATAAAGCTCATGAGTCTAGTACCAATAAAACATTCCAAGTACTGTAGCTTCTGAGCTTTCAATATTTTGGACAATAGTGTTCAGAAGTTTGGGGTCAACCAGTAACTTTCACTTGTTTTGATGGAAACTAACATTTTCATTCACCAAGGTGGCATTACATTGATAAGATATTGTTGCCAAAACATGATAATTATTACAAATTAGCTAAAATAATTACAAATACCCCATTATTAGGACACTAAAATAATGGCTGCTGAAAAAGTGAGTTTGCCAGTGCAACATTGGCTCTGTGTGTGTGTGCGTGTTTATTTATTGCCACATTGGTGACTTAAGGAATTATTTAAATCACGAACATGCACATTTCTGGTTGACCCCAAACTTTTAAACACTAGTGTATATCTATGTTTTCATTATCTGAAAAGTATCTGCTTTGGAGATGCAATGTTGTCATCAGAGAGCAGTGATAATATTAACTTATCAATATTATATTTGTTTTTTTCTCTCTAACAGACAAGCATGGAGTTGTTGATACTGGGTCTGTTTTTCCTTGGAAACTTGTGCTTTTTGGTGGCACTACTTGTTGGAATTGGCATGCAGTGAAGATTTGCTGAGCAAGGGATAGAGATTTAACTTTATACTGTAGTTATTGTTCATAAACTCTGATCCAGATTTACTTAGATACCGTACATTATGTATACTAAACAGCAAAATCTACTCTATATATACAACTTTATTGTGGTGTAAAATTGTTTGAAGCATTCTGCTTTGAGAATTATATACCTATTATTCCTTTGCACTAGAAGGGAAATTGTTTTTTATACTCACACTGTTATAGTTATATTTACATAATGTTAATACTGTTACATACTTTTAATAGTTATGGTTGAAAGTATATAGAAAATGGTTGGAATTACGCATTACATAGATATTATAGTTATACTTGGGCTCCCAAGTGTATCTGCAGCCACTTTTCATAAAGAATGTTATTTTTTCAAAAGTGTTTTACAAGGTCTCACAGATGGTTAATTCTGGAGATCCCTTCAGTATCATTGAGTTTGTTTTTATTTAACGCACATTTGGAATAGTCTCCAAGCAACTTTAAAATTGTATGAATTGTATTGTTTTTTTTAAAAGAATGTGTGTGTTTTAATTCTGTGTTTGAAAATATGAAGCTTATTTGTATTTGAATGTGTTTTGCTAGTTTCATCTGTAAAAGGCAGGGATCCCATTTCAATATGAAAGTAAAACCCCATCTAAACAAGTAATGACAGTTTAAATATTAGACACATTTTAGTTACATTTATAGAAAGCTAGGTTTGAAACTCATCACTGTGTTTTTGGAAGCATTAGTAAGGTGTGAAAAGATTATATTACTGCAGGTATAATGAATATACAATGGGGAGAACAAGTATTTGATACACTGCCAATGTTCCTACTTACAAAGCATGTAAAGGTCTGTAATTTATATTATAGGTAAACTTCACCTGTGAGAGACGAATCCAAAACAAAAATCTAGAAAATCACATTGTATGATTTTTAAAATAATTAATTAGCATTTTATTGCATGACAAGTATTTGATACATCAGAAAAGCAGAACTCAGTATTTGGTACTGAAACCTTTGTTTGCAATTACAGAGATCATTTGTTTCCTGTAGTTCTTGACCAGGTTTGTACACACTGCAGCAGGGATTTTGACCCACACTTCCATACAGACCTTCTCCAGATCCTTCAGGTTTCGGGGCTGTTGCTGGGCAATACGGACTTTAGCTCCCTCCAAAGATTTTCTATTGGGTTCAGGTCTGGAGACTGACTAGCCAACTCCAGGACCTTGAGATGCTTCTTCTGGAGACACTCCTTAGTTGCCCTGGCTGTGTGTTTTGGGTCGTTGTCATGCTGGAAGACCCAGCCATGACCCATCTTCAATGCGCTTACTGAGAGAAGGAGGTTGTTTGCCAAGCTCTCGCAATACATGCCCCCATCCATCCTCCCCTAAATACGGTGCAGTCATCCTGTCCCCTTTGCAGAAAAGCATCCCCAAAGAATGATGTTTCCACCTCCATGCTTCACGGTTGGGATGGTGTTCTTGGGGTGTTGCTCATCCTTCTTCCTCCAAACATGGCGAGTGGAGTTTAGACCATAAAGCTCTACTTTTGTCTCATCAGGCCACATGACCTTTTTCCATTCCTCCTCTGGATCATCCAGATGGTCATTGGCAAACTTCAGAAGGGCCTGGACATGCGCTGGCTTGAGCAGGGGGACCTTGCGTGTGCTGCAGGATTTAAATCCATGACGGCATATTGTGTTACTTGGTTTTCATTGAGACTGTGGTCCCAGCTCTCCAGGTCATTGTGCAGGTCTACAATTGTATCCCTGATGTCCTTACACAGCTCTCTGGTCTTGGCCATTGTGGAAAGGTTGGAGTCTGTTTGATTAAGTTTGTGGAGAGGTGTCTTTTATACAGGTAACAAGTTCAAACAGGTGCAGTAAATACAGGTAATGAGTGGAGAACAGGAGGGCTTCTTAAAGAAAAACCAACAGGTCTGTGAGAGCTTGAATTCTTACTGGTTAGTAGGTAATCAAATACTTATGTCATGCAATAAAATGCTAATTAATTATTTAAAAATCATACAATGTGATTCTGGATTTTTGTTTTAGATTCCGTCTCTCACAGTTGAAGTGTATCTATGATGAAAAGTACAGACCTCTACATGCTTTGTAAGTAGGAAAACCTCCAAAATTGGCAGTGTATCAAATACTTGTTCTCCCCAATGTTTAAACTGTCAGTAAATGTTACCAACATTAACAGAAACTTCAACATGGTGTAACTTTTTGTCTGTAAAATGATTATTGCAAAATGATTTACAAAATTACTGCAGAGTTTCATTGAAACCGATATGGATTTGAAATCAAACAATTCATTTGAAGGAAAGTATAGATTCTTCATTTTAATTTAAAGACATTATTGTACATGAAATTCAATATGTAATTACTGCAGACACAATTATTGGTGTCCACAAATTTGCTGCTTCAGTGTTCAAATATCTTTTGTAAGTAGTTACTATGGTATACTGAAGTATATTTACAAGCATTCCATAAGTGTCAAAAATCTGTATTGACAATTACATTACGTTTATGCAAAGAGTCAATATTTGCGGTTGTTGACACTTCTTTTTCAAGACATCTGCAATCCGCCCTGGCATGCTGTTAATTAACTTCTAGGCCACATCGTGACTGATGGCAGCACATTCTTGGATGATCAGTGCTTGGAGTTTGTCAGAATTTTTGGGTTTTTGTTTGTCCACCCATCTCTTGAGGATCAACCACAAGTTCTCAATGGGATTAAGGTCTGGGGAGTTTCCTGGCCATCGATTCAGAATGTTGATGTTTTGTTCCACGAGGCACTTAGTTATCAATTTTGACTTAAGGCATGTTGCGCCTCAATGCTGGAAAAGGCATTGGTTGTCACCAAACTTTTCTTGGATGGTTGGGAGAAGTTACCCTCTGAGTATGTGTTGGTACCATTCTTTATTCATGGCTGTGTTCTTAGGCAAAACTGTGAGTGAGTCCTCTCAATTGGCAGAGAAGCAACCCCACACATGAATGGTATCAGAATGCTTTACTGTTGGCATGACACAGGACTGATGGTGTCTTCTTCGTTCAAGCCTTTTTTCCAGAGGACCCAAACAATCAAAAAGAGGATTCATCAGAGAAAATGACTTCACCCCAGTCCTCAACAGTCCAATCCCTCTACTTTTTGCAGAATATCAGTCTGTCCCTGCTGTTTTTCCTGGAGAGAAGTGGCTTATTTGCTGCCCTTCTTGACACAAGGCCTTCCTCCAGAAGTCTTCGCCAGACTGTGTGTGAAGATGCACTCACACCTGACTGCTGCCATTCCTGAGCAGGCTCTGCACTGGTCATGCCCCAATTCTGCATCTGAATGAACTTTAGGTACATTTATGGCACTTGCTGGACTTTCTTGGGCACCCTAATGCCTTCTTCACAACAATTGAGTCTCTGTCCTTGAAGTTCTTGATGATCTAATAAATGGTTGATTTAGGTGCAATGTTACTACCAGCCATATCCTTGCCTGTGAAACACTTTTTGTGCAAGGCAACGATGACAACACATTTTTCATTGCAGGTAACCATGGTTGACAGAGGATGAACAATGATTTGGAGAACCACCCTACTTTTAAAGCTTCCAGTCTGTTAATGTAACTCAGTCAGCATGACAGAGTGATCTCCAGCCTTGTCCTTGTCAACATGCTCCTGTGTTAACAATACATCACTGACATGATGGCAGCTGGTCCTTTTTGTGGCAGAGCTGACAAAACATTTTTTAGATTAAGTTTATTTTCATGGCAAATAGGGACTGTGCAATTAATTGCAATTAATCTGATCACTCTTCATGACATTCTGGAGTATATGCAAATTGCTATCTTCAACACTGAGGCAGCAGAATTTGTGTAGATTAGTATTTGTGCCATTCTATAAATATTTGACTACAACTGTACTCCATTCCTGTGTACCAAATGAATGCCGGTTCATGTGCCAAACATTCTCCTTTGACCTCCTTCTGAAATTAATGGGAAGCAACATTAATTATGTTTTGAATGTCACAATGTCTTTCCAAAGTGACATTGAATAGAAATCTTAACTAGGTGCCATTGCCAATTAATTGGATTTTGACCTCCAAGGAGGGCTGACAAGATTGATGGTGTGGCCTCACAAGACTAGAGAGGGAGTTATGTTCTACACTATTATTCCCTGTAATGACTACGCGGTCAAATACTGGAGGTCCAAAAATCGCTTGGCAGCTTAAACTATAATCTCCAACGTCTTTGACTTTTTACGCAGTTGATAACGTGCTATAAAGGAAACAAAATCAATTCTCTTCACCATCGGTATGTCTAGCCACTTTAGGTGATGAACTATGTATTCTACTGGCTTCAGCTTATGAACTACATACTCTACTGGCTTCAGCTGATGAACTATATTCAGGCTTCAGGTGATGAACTACAGTACATACATTACTGCCTTTAGGTCATGAGCTAAATACTCTACTGGCTTCAGGTGATGAACTATGGTACATAAATTACTGGCTTCAGGTGATGAACTATGTACTCTATTGGCTTTGGGGCTTCCACCCCTTTCTTTTTTGTCTCCACCAACACTCAGTGACATTTACTGCCTCTGCCAATGAAATGTATATAAAGTATTTAAGTATTTGACCTGTTTTGTTTTACTCATTGACAAATAGGCATGCTTCCTATACGAGAATAAGGGATAAATAAATGGTTCTAATCTGTGGTTTAGCTCTGAAATATCCGATGTCCTTCACAAAAGAAATGAGGCATGGGCAAAAGCCAGATTCTCTGACTTGGAATTAAATTGGCGGTCTTTTATGTGTTTAAAAAATCAGTGTGTGAAATTTGTCAGGAAGCCAAAATCTGATTACTTCGTTAATGCTTTGTCTGATAATCCATTTCTTCCAGGAAAGTCCTTAAATCACTGAACGTCTGTAATACCTTGTCTCTTCCAATCAAATTAATCAAACTTCTGGCATCATTACTGACAAACTTGGTATAGTTAATGTGTTCAACCAACATTTTATTTCTGCAGGCTACATATTTGATGTTTTGCAACCAACCCAACCACAGTGTAATATTTTAGGAGATCCTCTAAATAATTCTGATGGTCAGGGATTCTCCTTCAGACAATTCTGTCAGCGAGGTGCTTGATGGTTTCCTTGCATTGGATTCAGGGAAATGTAAAGAGGCTGATAATTTGGAGGCAGCTCTTCAAATGTGCAACTTCCTACATAGCTGGTGCTGTTACACATTTTAAATTTGACATTGTCTTCAGGAATGATTCATACATTTTGTTTATTGTCATACAGTAATATGCAAAAGTTTAGGCATCCCTGATCATTTCCATGATTTTCATTTATAAAAAAATTTGATTTTTGGATCAGCAATTTCATTTGGATTTATTAAATAACTGAAGGACACCGTAATATTTCAGTAGTGAAATGAGGTTCATTGGATTGACAGAAAATGTGCAATATGCATCAAAATGAAATTCGACAGGTGCATAAATTTGGGCACCCCAACAGAAATATCACATGAATATATAGTTGAGCCTTCTTTAGCAGAAATAATAGCTTCTAGATGCTTCCTATAACTTGTAAAGAGTGTCTGGGTGAAGGTATTTTGGACCATTGCTCTTGATGCAAAACATCTGTTTTTTTTTTAAAGTTTGAAATATCCAATAAATTTTGTTCCATTTCATGATTGTGTCCCACTTGTTGTTGCTTCTTCACAAAAAATACTGTTTTATATCTTTGTTTGAAGCCTGAAATGTGGCAAAAGGTTGAAATGTTCAAGGGGGCCGAAATCTTTCGCAAGGCACTGTAGGTATAGTGATGTTGTTTGCTTTTTTAATGCAAAGTACATCTTTTGTTATTGTTTTGGAAAATGACATATTGTACCTTTTTAACAGCAAGGTTTCTGGGTGGTTAACAGTGTTGGGTAGAGTTACTATTACCTTTACTTTTCAGTTACTTGTTGAGTTCACAAGTTTTGGGAAGTCCCTAATTATGACAAGATTATCAGATAAATGGAGTTCATATCTTAACAGTGACCTATAAAACAAATATAAAGAGTAAAGAAAATATATTATAATAATAATATATAATAATAATAATAATATAATAATATCATGGTCACCAGTAAGAAATTAACTCAAATGTTGTCTTAATTAGGGACTTCCCAAAACTTGTGAACTCAACAAGTAACTGAAAAGTAATTGTAAAAGTAACTTTACCCAACAATTTTGGGTAAGGGTTTGGGTAAAGATTGATTTAACAGCAAGCTCTCACTGAATTTAGTTAAATCGACACCATCACTTCCGTGTACCCATCGCAGACTTCTGCGCTTCTGTGGATTTTGGTCCGTGTTCATTTCAGAGAACTCTGTGAGATCAGGCTGGTAATGGGTCGTTGTCTTGTTGAAATATCCAGCCCCAGTGTAACTTCCACTTTGACTGATTCCTCTATATAATTCTCAAGTATCTTTAGATATTGAGTGGAATCCATGCAACCATCAATTTTAACAAGTTTCCCATTACTGGCACTGGCCACACAGCCCCACAGCATGACCAAAGTTTACTGTGGGTAGCAAGTGTTTGTCTTGGAATGCTGTGTTCTTTTGCCGCCATGCATAAAGCCCCATGTTATGAACAAATAATAATAATAATAATACATTTTATTTCTAATGCGCTTTTCTTAAACCCAAAGTGCTACAGTATGATAACAGAAACAACGAAGAAACAAAAGCAATAAAACACTTAATGAAAAACAGCCTTAAATAAATGTGTCTTAACCAGCTTTTTAAAGTGACAGACCTTCTTCAGATCATTCAGGTTTCGGGGCTGTTGCTGGGCAATACGGACTTTCAGCTCCCTCCAAAGATTTTCTATTGGGTTCAGGTCTGGAGACTGACTAGCCAACTCCAGGACCTTGAGATGCTTCTTCTGGAGACACTCCTTAGTTGCCCTGGCTGTGTGTTTTGGGTCGTTGTCATGCTGTAGGACCCAGCCATGACCCATCTTCAATGCGCTTACTGAGAGAAGGAGGTTGTTTGCCAAGCTCTCGCAATACATGCCCCCATCCATCCTCTTCTAAATACGATGCAGTCATCCTGTCCCCTTTGCAGAAAGCATCCCCAAAGAATGATGTTTCCACCTTCATGCTTCACGGTTGGGATGGTGTTCTTCGGGTGTTGCTCACAGTGGCGGAACTAGAGTTTTATACATGGGGTGGCCAAGGGGTGTCCATGGCTACTTCAGGGGGTCTATACACCATGACAGAACATTAGTATGTAAACCTAACCTGGCTTTTAAGTAGAATGGATAAATCCTATGATTGCAGATTACAGGTAGAAGTGATATTTACCTTAACCCACAGTTCTTCAAAGTAGCAGATG
>JACXGM010037477.1:0-11104 GCA_016801145.1 Umbra pygmaea
GGCAGATCGAAACGTCACAGAAAGACAAGCTATACCTTAAAAAATCAAGGACAACCGAGGCTTTAAGAGAGTAGGTTTGAAAGCCAGATCAGTATAACAGGGATGCTTATTTTCGCGACCGAATACATGCCTACATTCATTTTTCCTATCTCCACAGTCGATTGGATTTCCACCGTGATGTCAGCGTGTGAAAATTCCCAGCGAAATTTCAAATCTTGCTCTTACACTAGCCTGGCATGTATTAAACATATCTCACTGTTCTACAAATGTCTGGGAGAAGCTACTAGCCCCTCCAGATCGCTGTAGGGTGAAGTATCCCTTTAAACCTGCTCGGGAGCAGGCTTATTTAATGTAAACAGGATTAGATCACAGATTTTGTGAGCCGAAGTGGGGTTCACAGTGTAAATGTGCAGGTAAGTTACACTTACGATTCTTAATATTCCAGATATATAATATTATATCACATAAAAAAAGGAATGGAATCAAAAAGTATACAGTTGATTGACAAAAAATCTCTTAGATGGTTTGTGACTCTAAGTTGTACATTACAAATGTGGACGCAAAATGGCCTGGATCTGTGCATGACTCAAGAATTCTCAGAGATTTGGAACATCACAGTAGTTAAAGACTCAAGCCACATAAGTCATTAGGGTTAGTAACTAACTCATCATTTGTTCTGCCATTCTAACTTTGATCCTGTAATAGTTGTTCAGTTGGTAATAATTATTTTTTCATCTCAAAGGAACAAAAAGTACATTCATGATTACAATTGTGGACATTTAACAATGTATGTCTATTAACAAACTATACCACCAACAAACTATCTGTGGCTTAGCATCTGCTTATAGTAAAGATAATTACCTTGTCATTTTGACAGTATGCCTCCACTTCCCCCCTGACTGCCTGCAGGCTTCTCCTGGGGTATACGGTAATTTCTCAACTGTGCGACATTGAGTCGCGTGGTTATGACACAATAGTTAGCATATTTTCACAAACACGGCTGCCATGAAATACAAGGTAATGGAGCTTTTTATACATGGTCTTGTTTCATTATAAATAAACAATGGACAAATACAGTCTTTAAATGGTTCAGATGTAAATTTATTCGCTGTCAAAGTGACCCTGAAAATGAATAGAATTAATGGAATGTGGTAGCCAGGTAGCATCAGAATCCACCGAGGGCTGCTTCAACTTTCGGGTCTAAGCCTTTCCCCTTGAACCAGACACCACTACTTTGTCAGCTCAGAGTCTACACTGTTGCTTAGTTACCTATGCTCATGCCCGATAACTCTTGAACTCTTGGGAGCTGTGAAGTACAGTAGTGTCAGGTTACAGCCGATCAATGTTGCTATACAGTAGTATATGGACAGAACCATGGCAAATCTTTTTTTTTTGTGGAACGATATGTTTTGGAATATTGGATTGTATGACTTTGACAATCGACTAGTGTGGACTGGAAAACGGGAAATAAGCACAGGTATGTACACTGGCTGATTTGTTAGATTCGATGTGTTCACTATAAGGAATCACTGCACATGGCTATATGCACTAGTAATTACATTTTTAAAACTTGCCCCGTAGATGCGTAATGGGTGTAAACTGGAGCAGGGGGAAAACACGGTTTTGGCAATACAAATTGTTTGAATTATTCTCGCTACTGACAGCATTTCAGATGTCCAAACAACAGAGCTAATGTCACAGGGTGGGCTGGAGTTGACACATTGTTTTGAGAACTGATATGGACTCATTGATAGTGTATATATGTGTATGGTTATTGTGGGGGATTTATGTTGTATTTGTACATGGGATATAATATTTTGAGGTAATGACGTATGTTTATAGTGGTTACGTGTGTGCCACTCCCTGTTCTACTGTTGCCTGATCGGGTTGATTGAGAGACCGGTCTAATTGGTAATCGCTACCAGCCGGTCTCCTATCAACCCTATTTAGGACTAGGTGGAGCAGGGAGTGGCGTGGTTCATTGTTACTTTGTCACTGTGGGAGAAAGCTATTCCGGGAGTGTCTACATATATGTATATTTGTTGTGAAAAGTGAGTTGCCTACGTTTGGAAGTAAATGCGTACTCTCTGACTATGTTCTCTATATATATATAGTTTATCGTTGTGCACTCGCGTAGGTGGTACCCTGCAACCGTCATTGTATGTATATCCCCGGACGTGTCTATCATTAAATACTACAAACCACCATCTCTACCTGTCTGTCTCTCTCTCTCCAACATTACACCGATCTGTGACAGCTACGTTTTGAAATCACCTGGAATTCTCCTTTAAGTGAACCAAAAGCAATTGGACAAAATAACAGAATCTTAAATAAATTTGACATATTTACAATTTGAAATCAATACTAGACACACTATTGTGCATGCATGACACAAACACCTGCCTAATAAGAAAATACTTTTGGTCCAACTGAGATGGACTATGAACAATACGAGCTGCCCCACCGACAAAATAGAGAGACAATGGAATGTCTGTTCATGTGTTTGTTTGATTGTGTCACAGGTGATTTTTTGTCCCCACTATGCATTTTATGCGCAAACCCCTGTGAGTCCTGTGTCGTAATGTTTGTACCGGCATTTTCTCAATAATATTGATTGGCACATGCAGAGACCTAAAAAGGAAATTATCATATGCGCTTACATATTTGTATACTTAAGATTCACTCACAGTGACAGCTTAAGCGTACAGTAGCTCAACGTGTACAGTGGCTCTCCGTGAAGCCAATGATTGTAAGTTTGCAGCGCAAAGAGACATGAAAACGTCCCGTGTCTTCAAATTATATTACAAATTTCTCTGGGTTTGAAAGTTGGTGGAAACATTTAGGATAATATAAGTCGCAACTAAGAAATATATATAATACAGGTTTAGTGATGTTTGCTTTTTAAATGCAAAGTACATATTTTGTTATTATTTTGGGAAACTACATATTGTACCTTTAAAGGCCGTGACTGTTCAAATTGACTAATATTTTCAATTACTAAAAAATATTTTTTTTTTGAAAAATTGTGTATATGTTGCTAGTACATTTCAAAATGCATAACACATCCACACCCACACACATATACTGTTTATATATATAAAAGGCCTAGATCTGTCTAAATCTGTGTTTGTGAGCACTTCTCCTTTGCCAAGATTATCCATCCACCTCACTGGTGTGGTATATCAAGATGTTGACTAGACAGCATAATTATTTCACAGGTGTGCCTTAGGCTGGCCACAATAAAAGGCTACCCTAAAATGTGCAGCTTCATCACACAGCACAATGCCACTGATGTCGCAAGTTTTGAGGGAGCAATACTGACAACTCCCACGCAGTGATTTAAAGCCACAACAGCTGGATTAAGCACCACGGCCAGCTCCACAGCCTAAGGAATCACAAATAATTTGTGTACATGGAAAAAATCTTAGATAATTCAGTAAAGCTCATGATAAAGGGGGGCAAAAACAAAAGTGTTGCGTTTATATTTTTGTTGAGTGTATATTTAGAACCCACATCCCTGGCGTCACCATACTCTGCTAACTGATCTACATGCAACCAAAATATCCCTTTATCAAGTGACATTCTTTCTCACTTAAGATTCAATGGGGATATGTTAGCAATTGACAGTTAGGCCGCAGGCTTCCCTGTAGCCAAGTTGAGAGAAAATGTTCCATGTAATCGAGACATACTGTAAAGGTTTCATGTCTCTAGTTCTATTCGAGATGTGTGGCGTCATGCTGTTGTGGCTGTGGGGTGGTTGAATGACACTGTTCTTCTGATAGCCCAAGGGGAACTACAGCCTGAGCAAAAAGGGTAACTTTACACGATTGATTGACAACAGAATTGCTGTATTTTCAAATGTAATGATCAAAACCCTACAGAACAACTGGACTGAGGCTAATATAATAGAGAGACTTGTTAAGGTGCATTGTGAGTGGGACAGAATAGAGATCTGTTACAAAGATCCAATGTCGTACCAGGTCACATTTTGATTAGGGACTAAGCCAGTGCACATGCACACACACAGGCAGATACACATATGCAGCTGCAGCCGTTAGCTCATCTGACCAGTACAAGAAGCAAGGTTGTCCACCATAGCCCGAAGTTGACATTCAAGTCGTTTTATTAGACACTTTGTTTACCCCTTACTCCCCATTGTGCTCCCCTGTCAATTTGTCATGTCCAATTCCCCTTTAAGCATTGTCTCTCACAGGTGTGGGGTGGTGAAAAATCTATCACGTTTCCTCCAAGCATGTGTCACCAAGATGTACGATTTTTATCACATTGCTTGTTCAACAAGAAAGGACAACTCCGGCGCAAAATGAACCTAGGGGTTAATAACACATTGGTATCGAGTCGACCTTTCTCTGGCATATGTTTTCATGCTAATTGAATGTGCTCAGTTTTAGTCCGAACTGATAACTACCTTATAACGCTAGTTGTGTGGGCATGGATGAAGTAAAAATAAATCGCTTTTATATACCACTAACAAGGCTCAACATAGCGCAACACTTCCACCATAGCATAATGAGGGTCCCTACATGCAAACCGTAGCATTGAGAACGTTGTAAGTGTACAGACATTTTATTAGTAATATAGTTTAAATGACAGCACCATTTGTGTATACAGCCAGGCGCCATCTTCGGAAAACAGACTCGACCAGTCGAACCACAAATGCTGTGCTACATGAGCTGAACTGTGACTTGGAATCTCCCATGGCAAGAGGTTCTGCATTCATTCATGCAGATCAATGAGCAAGATTTACAGCTGGCGATGCAAATTCAAATCAAACACAATTTGCTTACAGTTCAGCTCACATATCACAGGTACTGCCTTTTAAACTATATTTCTAATAAACATTTTGCGCCGGATTTGTCCTTTAAGTTAGTATATATTTACACATTCACCAACAATACAACTGTGATTGAATTCACACGTGGGCTTAGCCGGAATGCTGTGACCATTGGCAACTGTAATGCAGATGTGTTGTGAGTCAGCCATAGGGAGGCGCTTAGTCGACATTCATAGTTGTGAATTAACATTTCATACTTTTTCGTACTGGTCAGTTATTTACAATGACTTGGCTTGAGAAAATCTATTCCAATCAACTCATTTGTTTCAATAATCCAGCAGGGACTGGTTAGCACAGTTCCCCCTACAAAGGGATGGTAGCAATCAACCCCAGGTGTAGGTCAGGATCAGGTGCTAGGGATCAGTGTGGTGATTTGAAACAAAATTTATGCAAAACAACACAGTAATGATACAGGCACCAAAGAAGAACAACACGCAACCAACCAAGGTTGTTTTGCACTCCCACCACTCTTATTCATCTAGGATTTGGACACTAAACTGACCCCTCGATTTGTGCTTCAGGGCAACCTTACTTGAAGTACAAGGTCACCATGTAGGTCTTAGAGTTTACATAATCACATCGCTCCCACTGAAAGCCCAGGGAACAGACCCCTCCGCGTAATAATCAGCCTGACCCCACAAAATATTTCCCAGTTTTCCAGTTTTCCAGAAAAAAGGAGCAACATGAACATGAATGTATTGGCAAAGAGAAGAGGAGTGAAGTGTGGGAATAAAGGGAAGGGAGAAAGGGGTAATTTTGGGGTGTTGGTGAGGATTGGTGTGAGCCAGGAGCCACTTGAGAACCACTAGGTCTTAGAGTATATGGGTTTGTTTGGAGAAGCCCTCTCCAACCAAATGCAGGATTAGCTGAAATTCAGGTTCCCATGAAACGTTGCCTCCTCGGTCAGACAAGGGGATTCTGGCTCACACAGGATCACGTGCACTGCCTGCACACCCTCATCACTGCCACAACGAACACGTACACAGT
Source organism: Umbra pygmaea (assembly GCA_016801145.1). Lineage (NCBI taxonomy): Eukaryota > Metazoa > Chordata > Actinopteri > Esociformes > Umbridae > Umbra > Umbra pygmaea. The sequence continues at coordinate 5,840 of JACXGM010037477.1, forward strand.
CCATCGGATCACACAGGCTTCTCTTATAATGAAGAAAGGATAATTGTTTTTCAACTTCCTCTATCCACATTTATTGGGAGGAGAAAATGTTGCTTAGAATAAGAAGGAAGCTAAGGTAGGGTGAATTGCTCTAATGTTGGCCAATTTTTGCATTTCAGACTTTTGAGACATATTGCGATATAAAACCAATATGTTACATATACACACAATACCATTTTAAAAAACCCAGGATGTTCTCTAATCAAATCAAAACAGAAGATGCAGATAACACATTCAGAAAAGAAATTATAGACATATTAGTGCTTTTGGCCTCCTAATGTAGGACAGTTGTCTCCCTAATGTGGGACAATGAATAGTCTATGACAAAAAGCCAAAATCACCTTGATTCATAATAGTAAAATAGTAAGTTAGTAATTCTCATGTTTATGGATGGATGAAACATAGATAATTGAACATCAGACAAATAATAAAATATTCTGATGCATTTATTATAGTCACAAGACATTAAGCAACTATTCTCTAGTTAATTTTACTTAACAAACAAAAAATCACAACAGATATAGCCTAGACCTGCTTGAAGGCAAAATATAAAATCTTGCAACTTGCAAAAAACAACAACCCACAGCTTTAACAAACTTTAGGCTAGATTCAACCTGGTCAGAATTCATTAACACGCTGTGAACTTCAGTTACAGTACAAACATTTAAGACCATTTAAGACCAAACTGCCATCCCCCAAAGAATAAGAGTTTCTCATGAATATAAAGGTACAATATGTAGTTTTCCAAAACCATAACAAAATACATACTTTGCATTAAAAAAGCAAACATCACTATACCTATATTATACATATTTCTTAGTTGTGTACTTACATTATCCTAAATGTTTCCACCAACTTTCAAATCCAGAGAAATTTGTAATCTAATTCGAATACACGGGACGTTTCATTTTGTCTTCCGTCAATACCGTCATATAACCTTTGACTGCGCTAGTTGCTCTAAGTTCCAGGGAACCGCCAAACATAACGTGAATAAAGTTATAATATTTTTTTTAAATACATTACTTTGTCAGTGAACATTTTTTCTGCCGGAGACGCTAGATTGGAAGGTTGTCATTGACGACGATAACAAAACCCATGATCCTACATCGCGACGTCATCCAAGTACATAATTTGCTATTGTTTTGATTGAGAGCCCCCTGGCGGCCAAACACTATATATTGTACATTTAAACATGTGTAGTAACAGCATTCAAATAACTAAAAACACTAAAACCCTGTAAATAACCATTTCTGTCCCACAAACCATGCCCCACAACACATTTTTGACTGACTTTCACTGTCCCACATTAGGCTAACCAAGCTGTCCCACTTTTCAAAACCACATTTCCTAAAGTGGGACACTAGGAAATTTGATAATAATATAAAAAATATAGTCTATACATACAAAGTTATATTATTTTTTGATGGACAAACATTTCATAAACACATTAGGCCAAAAAGTGCATGATTTGTAGTAGTGTTGTCGCCCCTAGTGACATCGCCTTTGCAACAACATGCACCTATACGTCCACCCTTGGTTGCCTTGTTGATTCAGGTCAACCTCAGCCAACAGCAAATCTTGTTTTTTTATCTCCCTACACCAGCCTGGTGGTAGAGTGAACAACAAGAACAACTGGTAGCCCCTTGTGTCAACACCTCACTGGCCACTCCAAAGACAGTGGAGCTATAGCAGCCAACACCTTGTAGTTCATCCATCCTCAACACATCATTATTAGCACCTGCTTAAGTCAGGGCATGAAAGGCAGCTGTGAATTAGATTCTATTGCTGGGTCCAAGGTTGCTCTCACGTCAGGTGCTAACTTGGTTGAGCTAAATGTTTACCTTGGTTTAAGCCTTGTGCATTTGATGCAGTGTTATAGATGCCAAGGGATGGTTTGTGCTGAAGTCAGAGTATGTAAGCCAAATGATCTGCCAACTTAATAAAAAATGATTTCAAAATTATCTCATTTACTATTGTGATTATATAAGCTACAACTTGACTTTGAAGTAAGCTATTTATGAAGCAGCACTCAACAGATCACATATGAGTAAAACAGGTAGCTGCTACATTTTAAATGTTAAAAAACTCTTAAAGATACAGCCCGCAATGTTTGTAATTGCAAAACAATTTTTATTCCCCCCAATTTAGTCCGGATGTGTAGTATATTGTCTATGTTATATGGAAAATCTAAGTGCAATCGTCTTACCGTAGTTAGCTTGAAACCTGAAGGTGTTTCTTGGCCATTGCAGCCAGTCATTCCCTTACCACGTCTGGCAGGGAGTTCCCATCAAATGTGTGACATATGGTTTGCTAACGTAGGGGAAGTACAATTGACAGAGCTGTCAATAAAAGCTGAGCTATAGCGTGATGTCTAATGAGTTTGCAGAGCAAGCACAACCTCTAAACACAGGAGAACAAGAGAGAAATTATGAACTTAGTCATTTCAGGGAAATAAATGTCCGGAGCGGGGCCCCGTTTTTAGCTGCAGGGCGCCAAAATTCATATTCTTTAGAACCTAGAGGCCTAAATAGTTCTAAATATTGCCTAAAATCACAGAACATGTCTCATTGGCACCACCGCAGTAGGTAGGATATTGGATGGTGGAAGATTAATCACATGCCATACAACACAGAAACCTTAAGTTGATACATGCACGGGAGATTACACCTTTATCATCTATACATCTGAAATGTATTCCTCACATTTCTGACATAGACTACACACAAACATTAGCTAGAGAGCAACATGACAAAGTTGCCGCATCTGACTACCAGCCCGTCCACCCCCGGCGGCGCTACCCTATGCTGGACCCCAGTATCAAGTGCCACGACCAGCATACGAACCCTAGCCAGCATGATGCAGATGTGCTACTTCGACCACTGCACCATGTGGAGGCCCACTCCAACATTTTGAAACCCTGCTCTGCATTTATATCTAAATAATTGTCTCCTTGCTCAAATCCATTGTCCTTTTCACACTGTGGCAAAAGAGTACTGTAGTAATTGAGAAAAATTGCCTCTTAATTTAAAATGTCCAGCACAGTTGGAAACAATTTAATGGAGATCTCCATGGAGAACCTCCATCAGGTTGGATGGGGAGCGTTAGTGCACAGCCATTTTCAGATCTCTCCAGAGATGTTCAATCGGGTTCAAGTCTGGGCTCTGGCTGGGCCACTCAAGGACATAAACAGAGTTGTCCTATAGCTACTCCTTTGTTATCTTAGCTGTGTGCTTAGGGTCGTTGTCCTGTTGGAAGATGAAACTTCACCCCAGTCTGAGGTCGAGAGCGCTCTGGAGCAGGTTTTCAGCAAGGTTGTCTCTGTACATTGCTGCATTCACCCAGAGCATCTACAAGAGGGAAAAGTAAAATACCTTGTAGGAAAAGTAGTTTTGGACAGTCAGCTTTTTCCTTTTGAGCAGTGCATACATGGAATAATATACCCATAGAACTAAGGAACATCACATCTAATAAATCGTTCTCTAAATCCATAAAACATTGGTTATTGACTAATCAAATATGCTGCCATAATCCAGAATAATGTATTTGTCTTTGCCGATAAAGTAGTGTCTCTGTATGTGTTTATGTGCTTGATGCTTCCATGTTGTTGGTGTTTTAATGTGTGTAAACTGTATATGTTGTATTATGTTTGATGCTTATGTGTTTCTGTTCTATGTTTGTATTGTATTGTTTAGATTATCTAACCATCAACCTGCTAGGGACAACAAAAGAAAATTAGCCTGCATGGCTAAATTTGGCACATTTACATGTTATGTGCTCATGTTGATTAATGTGCGTTGTCCGTTTAAAAAAAATAAAAATCAAATCAAAATCAAATCCTGACTAGTCTCCCAGGTCCTGTTTCTGAAAAACATGCCCACAGCATGATGCTGCCACCACCATGCATCACTGTAGGGATGATATTGTTCAGGGTATGAGTGGTGCCTGGTTACCCCAGACATACAGGCCTGATTGATGGAGTGCTGCAGAGAAGGTTGTTCTTCTAGAATATCATGACAGACCCTCAGCATGACTGAATGCCATTTTCCTCACCTATCATGAGACAACTCCTTAAATCTCCCGCAGAGAGAGAAGACAAAGGGACAGCTGGACTGGTAGATCTTGAAAGTTCAATCGTCTTCATGCAGGATCATCTTTGATGTATGTCGTTAAGTAACTGTTGACCAAGGAGGATGCAGGGTTAGCAAGTAAGATCAGTACAGTAGTGTGTCCTTCAGTAAAAATAACAAACACAAAACGGCAACTGCAGCAGAACAAATATTACACACACACAAGCCTTACATTGTCACAGTTTAGGCCAGTGGTCCTCAAACCCTTCCATGGAGGGCCTAGTGTATGCAGGTTTTTGCTTTTACCTTGTACAAGCCTGATGGAGTAGCTCACTAATTGGCTAGGATCTCCCCTCACCTGGCAGTCTAGGTCCTAATTATGCTCTAATTGAAGGGAAAGACCAAAAACCAGCATACACTTGGCCCTCCATGGAAGGGTTTGAGGACCACTGGTTTAGGCTGTGCAGCAGAATGGGCTGACAGCACCCTCTTGTGTTTAACTGTTGGTTGTACTGTTGAATCTGACATTTTGATCAATGCGTGTGATTTTGCATTCTATGTCTGTGGTTGTCTAATTAGTGTCTGCACATGTTGATTGTTAGCCCTAGCCATGTCAGTATAAATACCCCTGTGTTTGTCAGTGTAGTTGTGGGTATTTGTCCTACTTTGTTTCTCTGTGTTTATGCTGCGTTATTATTTTCATTATAGGTTCAGGAGATTGGAACGTTATCTACTGAAGCCCCGTGCCACCTACTAGATTTCCAACTTTTGGTTGTTATTTTGGCCAAGGGTTCTGCGCCTAGTTTTGCACACCTTTGTTTTATGTTTGAGTGCAGTCTTTTGTTTGTTACTTTCTATGGTGAATTGATGCCTGGTTCGTATTAAATATCTATCTACCTGGATTACCGCTTCTACATCCTACCTAACCCAGAACATTATATACATACACAAACACGCATGCTGAGATGGTAATTGGAGCCAATGGGTGGAGGCTAGTTCATGGGACAGGTCCGTAGATTGAAGAGGTAAAAGCAGTTAGGAAAGAACACCCTTCTCAAATAGAACTGTGCACTCACTCATCGCGTCAACAAGTCAGCAAGACATACAACATATTATTCCCATAAAAAAGCTAAGTCTGCTTTAGTCCGCATATATGTCA
>JACXGM010037478.1:0-11093 GCA_016801145.1 Umbra pygmaea
GCAGGTGTTTAGAGTTAATTAGTTGATTCAGATGATTAGGTTAATAGCTCGTTTAGAGACCCTTTTCATGATATGCTAATTCTTTGAGATAGGAATTTTGGGTTTTCATGAGCTGTATGCCAAAATCATCAGTATTAAAACAATAAATGACCAGAAATATTTCAGTTGGTGTGCAATGAATCTAAAATATATGAAAGTTAAATTTTTATCATTACATTATGAAAAATAATGAACTTTTATCACAATATGCTAATTTCTTGAGAAGGACCTGTATTTAACATTAATTTTGTATAATGTGACTACATATATCCATGTGACTGTAATGTATGTCTGAGTGTCTAAATGTATTGTAATGTACAATGTAAAGTGACCTTGAGCTATGGAAAGGTGCTATATAAATAAAACTTCTTCTTTCTTCTTATTATTAATTTTTGCTGTACATGAACCAGGGCTTTTATAAAGTTGCAAACAAAATAAAGACATTATAAATTTGACAGAGTTGTTTCAAGTGTGCAACACATACGAGCAAAACAAATGTGAAGAAAATAATGAAATATGCGCATCATGTCATCATGCATCTTAATCACTTTCTGTACATGTCTGAGATAAATAATAATCCCAGGCAAGACATTTAGCAATTAGTCTACTTTTGTCTGTAGCTACATTGGAGGATTTTTCCATGATGCTTCATTGTCAGCACTCACAATTGTATGTCTAGCCCTCCTCATGTTTAACAAAGTTGGAAACGTGCCAACAATGATTACAATGTCGATTACAATGTGAGCAAAGGCTCATAATATATAAATTTTAATCAGATTTTTTTTAATCAATGTCCATCCCTAATGACCACAGTTTAGCCATCTTCTAATGGCTACTTCCAACAGGATAATGTGCTATTTCAAATCTTTCATCCATCACCACTTTTTTTCTTGAACATGACAATGAGTTGTACTCAAATGGCCTCCACGGTCACCAGATCTCAACCCAATGCTACCTATTCTCATGGCAATACGTAGACAGGCTTACGGACATGGCTTTCCTCCCACAACATTTCCAGGAATATACCCATCAGTTACAAGTATTTGGGGAATGTTTAGTTTAGGCTAGTTTATTGAGGTTAAGGTTAGGTTATGGTGAGGTTAAGGTTAGGGTATGGTGAGGTTAAGGTTAGTGTTAGGTTAAGGTAAACTGACTTTTTTATGTTTCATAAATGTACAAGGCTATATATTTTCATGACTCTGGAAACATACACAAGTGTAAAAATTCATGTTTTGTAAGATTTTTTTACGTATCGCCATGGGAACATCCTGTAAAATCGAGCTCCTTCGAGATGTGGTGGAACGGAAGATTTGCATCATGGATGTGCAGCCAACAACAACAAACCTGCATCAACTGCATTATTCAATAATGTCAATATGGACCAATATGGAATGTTTCCAGCACCTTGTTGAATCTATGCCACAAAGAATTAAGGCAAAATAATGGGGTCCAACCCAGTATAGGCAAGGTGGACCTAATGAAGTAACTGGTGAGTCTATAGTTTTGTCTAAACCCCAAAAGAATTCAGTTGGGTGAGTAGTTTGCTATACAGTGTATACAGACCAGTGACAAGGAAAACCCAGAAGGTTTGAGTGGAGGATCACAACACATGCAGATATTATCTATGGTGGGCATTTTCCTTGCATTGTTTGTTCCACTTGTCTCCTTAGAGGGAGCGCTACTGCAAATCAATATAAAGTTATTCTGAGTTATTATAATTATAATTCTGAGGAAATGTGTCTCTTCCAGGATGGCAGTGCTTCCATCCATAGGCCAAAATGGGTCACTGAAGGGTTTGATGAGTATCAAAATGATGTGACTCACATGCTATGACCTTCTCAGTCTCCAGGGCCCGTATTTATCAAGCTTCTCAAAGTGCCATTTTAGTCTTAAGTGCTGAGAATTGACAAAATTTACTCCTACTCTCAAACTTAAGTTTAAAAGCAAGTTATCAAATTTCTCAAAGTTAAGAATCACTCTTAGTCTCCCAGCTATTTACGACCGCTCGAGAGGTCTCTCAATTGGTTAAGAGTTGCCATTAGGGGCTTGTGATGGCGTAGACAGAGACGTGCGGAAATCTTTTATGAGAGGAAGAATATTTTTTTAATTGTTTGACGCTGCTTAATTAATTACAAACTGTATTGTTTGGACAGAGCAGGCATCAACGTCGTCAGCGACTGAGTGAGGAACGTCATTTTACCAGTAACATTTATGTAGCAATTAATTTTATAGATGAATTGAAGGTGGTGATTATGCTTCGTTTGCAGCAACGCAATGCTGATGATTTGGCCCATCACAACCGTCAATAAGCCAAATTGTAATGGAAACAATTATTGCACTTACAGCTCAATACATTGTCACGCGTTTCACTGACTTCCCAACAACACCCCGCATAATCCAACAGAAGCAAAAACAATTCATGTTATTTTGGGTACAAAATTTTGGATGTGGTACCCAAATGGCCTGGGTCTACCCATGTCGCGTGATATTGAATGAAAGTGGCACGAAGCAGCTATTTGAAAGGCACTTTCTGCCGCCAGAGGATACCCGCACGTGGCTGCTCACCCCTTTCCATATGCCACTGACAGAAACCCAAATGAACTACAATTTTTGTAAGCTATTTATTCACAATTGTTTCATAGTTTATAAATAGAACACTAGATCCTATTATAGGCGATATATAACATATCCCGTCACAGGGCACATCGTATCACACAACGTGTGGTGGAGAGGGATTGCCCAGTGGAAGCGCAGATTCCACATTCTACACTCAGAAATTTGACTAATTCACCAAGCAGTGTTTCTTATTCTCTCCAGTTCGGTTATCTTTTGGAATCCATGGTGGCTATGATTACATCATTAACTCAAGGCTATATATAGGCAGGTCAGTTAACAGCATACTCGTTTGAAATATTTAATTGAGAAATAGTGGAAAACGTGTTGGAAACCTTTTTTGATCTTTAATTTGTATATCATAATGGATTCTCTTGAATTCTCTTTTATTGTCAAATGTTTGTTGAATGTCAACTCCTCTTATGAATGTCACCATTGAATGTGAATTTATCTGAGATTATTCTTAAAAAAGTACATCTGTTCAGTGATTGGATCTTGCCTATGTCGTCATCCAAAATCCAGTTTGTGGCACAGCAAAGTGTCGTAAATCAGCTCTAAGACTGACAGTTAAGATTTAGTCCTACACTTCACTAAAAGTAGGACTGAGATGTTTGATAACTAACTTTTAAGCGCAGCTTTGAGCCAAGAATTTTCTTACTCTTAAGTCAAGTCTTAGCAGTGTTCTTAAGAGTAATTCTAAGAAGCATGATAAATACGGGCCCAGGTCTCAACTCAATTTATTTTATTTTTAACCTTTATTTAACCAGGTGAGTTGACTAAGAACAGTTTCTTATTTACAGCAACGACCTGGGAGCAATTAGGGTAAAGTGTCTTGCCCAAGGACACAACGACATATGGCTCAGTCGGGAATCGAACTGGCAACCTTCTGACTACAAGTCTGACTCCCTACCCACTGAGCCATCTGCGCCCAACTATTGATCAACTATGGGAGATTTTGGACATGTTAGACAGTGTTCTCCACCACCATCATCAAAATGACGTAATATATTTTCGAAGAGTGGCATTCCATCCCTCCAGTAGAGTTCCAGAGGCTTGTAGAATCCATGACAAGGCACATTGAAGCTGTTCCGTCACCCGTCTATAGGTAATTGATAGTTGGGACTCAACATTACAGTCACTGATGTTGCACTTCATTGTTATGCTTGGTAAAATATACTGCACCAGACTATGTACCGAACACTGCAAAACATAACAATACAAGCTGATATAAGGCAAGGTCAGTGCCTGAATAGATCAATTATGGTCTCCTTTCAATGCCAGCAGTGGTCCATAAACTAAAGTCACAAAAAGGTTTTGCGTGGCCATGACTGTTATTCACTTTGACTGTATTAATCTTATATCAGAGTTGTAAGCCTATTACCTCAGCGTGCTTGTGTAGAGTTAGGCTGTCACAAATGGCAACTTATTCTTTATACTGTGCCCTACTTTGTAAAGGGTATGGAAGACTTCTATTTTCAGAGAACACATGTTGTTACCCTCAGCAGTATGTAAGGACTAAACGAGGTGCCATAAACCAAATATTTATTTCTTCTCATTGGACTATAATAAAATACAAAAACATTTCTGATGTCTACACACTAATTATACAGTGAACTCCTAAAGTCTGGGCATACACAGAGAGCCTTCTCACAAAAACACACGCACACACGCACACACACACACACACACACACACACACACACACACACACACACACACACACACACACACACACACACACACACACACACACACACACACACACACACACACACACACACACACACACACACACACACACACACTAAATACATTGAATTAATAACAGTGAACAATAAACTACCATCTCGGGTGGCTGGCTCTGTGAATTCAGGTTTGGCCTATCCCCAGGATGATGAATGGTGTAACATTGCCAAACCATCACTCGGTACAAAATGCATTATTGGTTAACCAAGCAGTTTAGGAAAATGCCCCAAATGGTACTCTATTCTGTAAAAAGTCCATACTTTTGACCAGAGCCCAATGGGGCATGGTCAAAAGTAGTGCACTATGAATGGAAAAGGGTGCTATTTGGGGTGTATTTCTAGACTGCTTGGTTTTATTGCTGATACTTGGGATGTAACATGGGCCTGGAGACAGACAGACAAAATCAGCCACTGCCAGCCCTTGTTTTATCACAACCGTTCAGCCCACACTGCAACTATCTCACAAACACATTACCGAGCAGGGAGACGCCCGAGGTGCATATCGTTACATGACATGAGAACTAGAAGAAAAAAAACATCATTCTGATTTACAGTGGTGATTACCAGGCTTGGAATTTCATGATTTTAGGCGAATGCAACTTGGCCGTAAGGAGGTGCCCAATTTGCCAGGGCACCAAGGCCATCGTCTAGGGCACTAAGGCCCTCAAGCAAAATTGTCAAGTAAATTGCTTTGCAAAGTGAAAAACACTGCATTTATTTAGTTCAGATCCCTCTGGGGGTTCTCAGGGGTGCAGAGTGGGAAAACAGCCCCTGATTTCCTGGCATAGGGAGCTGGGGTTGTTTGGATGGAGCGGTCTGGAGGCCTCAGAGACCGCTCCAGGTGTAGGTTCAGGTTAAGGCTGACCCTGACTGGATCCTGTTACAGGGTACGGGGCCACTTCTGGGGTGGCAGACGGGAGTCCCTGCAGTTCCGCTGATGTCCACAGTCCCTATATGCCAAAAGCAGAGCAGACCACCACTGGGCCGGGAGAATGGTCGGTGCCAAAAGACATGCCAAATGTCAAAGGAGTCGCTGTACACTGGGTCGGCTCCCGGTAGAGGATCTTCTGGGGCCTCCCTGGGAAAGAGGCATGGTTCCTGGCTGGACAATTTTTTTATTTTTGGTTGGGTGATTTGGGGGCTGCGCCCCTTGGTGAGAGGTACTGTTATGCTCTGGTGGAGCGTGGCTGCCACACAGTGGTAAAAGTTCTCTCCACTGATCAGTGTGCCAATTGGGCTTAGCTGATTATGGTTATGCTCATTAGTGGGGCCTATAAACCTTCCACACCAACACAAGGGTGTTGGTCATTGTTATTGTACGCTGGACTCTATGCTGTTGTATGTAAGTAAACTAATTCCTTCCAACCTTGCATCTTTTTCTGTATTCATATTTCCAACATTACAGGGGCATTACAACACCTTACAAATTTATCAAACTCGAGGGTCAGAGGCTTACATTTGCCTCATTGCTGATCTTTCTTTAAGAGGATGTGTGATCATTTTAGTAGGAAATAGACGAACAGAATCAGACCCACAACTGATCTCCATAGCAGCTTCATCTGCTTCACTTCCCGGCGCACAATATTCAAATTAAAACATTACACTACAGCAGAACTGCATAATTCAGCCCATCTCAAAATAAGATATGGAAAAGAGCCCAAATGGCACATTATGTAGTGCACTATGTTTGACCAGGGTCCATAGGAAATGGGTTACAATTCAGGACACATGCAAACACTCATCTAACAGTAGGAGGGTAAGCTAACAAATCAGGTTTGAATTCAAACAGCATGAATCAGTGTCAAAATAATACATTTCAAGGGGGCAAAATTGATTTTGTTTTTCATTGAACAAGTATGCAAGTATGGATTTAGAAGAAACAAGCCGCAGGAGATAACAACACAACCCAGCATAACAGACTTTTCACCTCATTGGATCCACATGCACATGACCCAGAGGGCATTTGTGCTGCCAAGCATAGAAGTACATTTGTGTTGTTTCTGAGAGTGTTGTAAGCTAAGATTCTAAAAGCATGTGTACTTGCCTCAAAGTTACATGACTGGATTTGCTGAGATGAATAGACAGAGAACGTAGCAGATTAATAGCTGTTGTAGCTTTGCATCATACTGCTAGGCTAATGTTTTGAAATAACACAATAAACCGTTAGATACTCTTGAGAGAAGACGTATTGCATTTGTAGGATTTCAGCCAGGAAAAACTAGAGTTGGGTCTATGGAAGTCAGGGCTCATATTATGCATGTGAGAGAAGTGCTGATCTAGGATCAGGTTCTACATGTGCATTTAATCAAATATCTTATTATCTAAATTGCGAAACCAATGTTAACTCAGCATTACTCCCCCTCCAATGTGATTTATAAACACAGGCCGAGTAATGTTATCAGGGAATATTCAAGCCTTATGGCAGAATACACAGTGTCATTCATGTGTGGCAAAATGGCTTGACACATATATTGTTGACACAAAATTGCTGTACAGACTCCCACAACATCAGCAAAGTGTCAAACGTAAAGCATTATTGGTTACAAAATGCTGCGATCTTTGCTTGCAGTGATACAAGCTCATGTTTGTGATTTTGAGATAGATTTTCAGACAACATTGTTGCTCCTGGACCAAGTGAAATCTTTAATATTGATCTAGCTCCACAGATATTTCTGGTGTCTTGTTACTTCTAAACTGGACTTCTCTTCTTTTTTTCACAAATGAAAATGCTACAATAGTCTTCATCCTGCTGTACAAAAACAGACCAGTATTTCAAAATATCTAGCAAAAATATATATACTTCTGAAGCCAAATCTAGTGAAAATAATAGAGAAAGACACTGTCCAGTCAGCTGGATGGCAATGAGTCTCTGGGATTAGTTTATGAACTGATTGTAAACTATCCGAATGAGGCAATTATGAAGTCTCTCAGCACTTTCTTGATGAATTATAGCACAAATGATGCCCTTTAGGAATATAATGAGTCACATTCATTCGTCAATAAACCTTTGGAATTGTTCTCCATCCATCACTTCAGAGAGGACAAGATGTACGCATCTCAGTGAGATCTGTCAAGTTTAAGCTTCTGCCTCGGACATCATATTTTCCTGTGCTGGCCTGTGATTCAACACAAAGTACTGGGAAGGCAAGTCTGACATTTGCAAGTACAGCTGTAGAGGATGAAGGATTACCTGGGCAAGTCAGGTCTGTGTTCCTAGTGTAAAAGGACAACCTATCTAATGTGTGTATATAAATGCAAGCCAGGTGGCAGGTAGCTTAGCAATTCGAATCTCCTGAGTAACCGAAAGGCTGGTAGATCAAATCCCTAAGCTGTCAAGGTGAAAAATGTGTTCTTCTGCGGGCGATCCTCAATTGTCTGTCAGGTTTTAGACAGAACAAGCTGGGGTGTGTGTTCCCTTCTTGACATCTCTTCTGTTATGATGTTAGGTCTTCATATCAGAAGATACACACACGGGCTTGGTGGATCACAGCCAATTTATTTCTTTGTCAGCTATTTCTGTAGGTGGGTAACATCTTTATATGTATCTATGAATACATAACTATCTACTGGGGCAATAGTGAGAACTTCAACCTTTAAATAGAAATGTATATCATTAACTTTGAAGTTCCAATCCATGTAGAAAAAAATTGCATTAACTATCATTGCAGGGGCAATCAATATTTCCTCATTCTTCACCTAACCAATAGATATTTGCTTTCAACTGTTTTCTGTATGTTTATCTCTTACTTTACATATTGACATGTTGTTCTTATTTCAACAATAGATATTTTCTGGGCTAATGTAAAAATCTGATGTAAATCTCTGAGACTTTATTGCGTGTGTACACCCACACACACAAACACAAACAAACACACACACACGCACACTCTACATTGTCATTTCTGGTGCTATTTTTCAAAACTGATTTGTAAAATGCATCATGGTACAAACACTCAGGGGCGCTGTAAAGGGGGGGTAAACGATGACGATTCTCGGGGCCCATGACTAAGAGGGGGCCCAGAGAAGCCCTGTCTCAGCTGTGTTGGGGGCACTGTCAAGATGCTTTTCATGGGGCCCAAAATCCTTAGCAGCGCCCCTGCAAACACTACTGAAATGTATCATATCTAATGAATAACTCAAACATATAATATGTTAGAAATTATACTTGGGGTTAATGTTTGGGTTAGGGTTCCACTGTAAAAGCTTTTATAATATCACCTAGCATAACACATTATTACAAATTCAGGTGTCCCAAATTTACTTAAAATATTTTAATAGTTATACCCAGGCTGGTGTGTGTCACAGATAGTCATAACCCAGAGGCTCCTACTGTATAGGCAGTACATTGACTTGAATCTACTGTAGCAGTTCTAATGGAGGTAAGGACCAGTGAAGCACTCTCTCATCGCCTGCTAGTGACGTCCTACAGAGTGTTGGGTGTTTCTTCGACAACCATATTTCTGTAACTTCATTATTATTATTTTTTTAAATAGTACATTATGTGATCCACTGCAATGTACACATAATAGTAAGTCCCTTGGGATGTTAACTAACTCTTTTTGTGTTTAGGAGATCATAACCCAATGTGAAAACAACAGCTTGTGCGCATTGTGGCATTTCGCCATTGCCCACGTGAATATCTAATGTTCTCACAAACAAACACCCATGAATGCACACTTAGACACATGCACACACACATGCACAAGCACATGCACATAGACTTACAATTCAAATCAATTGGCTGAGGTCTTCTACCGCCAACTCTGAGATGCATCCGTTGTTTATAGCTCTATGAATTATGACTGCGCTAAGAATTCTACATTGAGTCTAATATCTTCTGTGGAGGAATTGAAGTAAATATGTGGATTTAATTGCACCATGTGGATTAATTAGCATAGTGGATGTGAGTGAATAAGCGACTTTCCTCTTAATATGTTAATTGTGGCATTAATGCATCAAAGAGCACGTCAGACCCTGACAGTGATGGGCTCATCTCCAGCTAGCAGACTACATAACCAGCTAATTGATAAAATAAAAGCATCCATGGGCATTGAGTCTCTTCCCAGGGCTGATATGAGTAAATGGTTGACAAAAATTGTTGATTTCTTAGTAAAACCTACATGTTAACGGAACACCACATTATAAATGGTGGAACTGGGCAATTAGTGTTTTTGTAACTTAATTTGCAGTTAGTCTAACAAAAAATATAGTATTTTTGAATTTAATAGTCAGTCATCATCTCATGTCTTCTCAAATTAGCAGCCATACCATAAGCCAGAAAAGATGTTATGTACAATTTGTGCATACCTTTTCTATATAAACACACACGCTGTATGGTCACTGTCTTCACTACTCTGTGCATTGACTATGTATCTACAACTCCTTTAAGTCCCATGTCCCAGTTCAATCTCAGGTTCTCTTAAGTTATTGGTCTCTACTGAAAAGCATTAAGTTCCCGAACAATAAAGACACAAATGAACATTCAGCGTGCTCTTTCAGTTTTGACATTTATTTGCTGACTTTTTTTACCTTAACATGGCGTATATCTGTATCATTATAGAGTTGAGAAAAATATGTTATTGTATTGAAAGAGACATCACTATATAAAGAAAAAAATTTAAAGAAAGCAAAAATTGTTTTTAAATAATGTTGCCTCTCTTGCTAACCACCAGCTATGTGGTTACAAAACAAACATCTATGCTCCAGAAGCCATAAATCCTTTTAAAATCTGATGTAATGAATAGCATTGTTTTCTATAAAATCTGCACAGTAAGTAGATTAAATTAATCCATTCCAATGTAAATGATGGGTGGGGATACATGTAGGTGTGAGGGTGGCTCAATTGACTTGTGTTTTTCTCTGCAAAACAAACTCTACATTTATCAATGGTGACAGATTAAGTTGGCATAACTTAACTTCGTTTCAAAACCTGATGTCTGACAAAATGTCTGACACATTATATACAGGTGAACTTTTGTAAATTGTTTATACCATTCTGGATGAAGGTATTTTGGACCATTCCTCCTTTCAAAACATCTCCAGTTCAGTTAGGTTTGATGGTTGCCGAGCATGGACAGCCCGCTTCAAATCACCCCACAGATTTTTTTATGAAATTCAGATCAGGGGCCTCATTTATAAAACTTTGCGGTGGATTTGCGTCAGAAGTGGCGTACGGACGAAAAATAGGACGTGCGTACGCAAAGAAATATTCAGATTTATAAAACTGTGCGCACGCACGTCCTATGCACGTTTCCCTTTATAAATCACAATCAACTCTAAATGTGGCGCAGCTTTTACGGCTGCATGTCACGCCTATAAGTGCCCATGAATAGTCAGTGAAACGCCCGAAAATTAATATTCATTGATTGAGAAATCATGGCAATTCTCTGACGGTCTTGCTAATCAGGCAGCTCGCACTCAGGGAGCGCAAGGCCGAAATAGCGGGACTGCTGCTGAATGTTATGGCTTTGTCCACACGATTGCGCCTGATAGCTACAACTTCTTAAAAAAACGTTTATAAATATTTTTTGTCGTTGTTCCACTTTTCTTCCATATCTTAGGAAATCTTTGTCTACTCTCATTTTTTATTGTGGGTAGATTCATCTGTAAGAAGAAATAATGTGTTATTAACATGGCTAATATTTTGTGAAATAGCCTTCTGCCTGTCTAGAAATAGGCTAAGTACTTTGATCATAT
>JACXGM010037479.1:0-11093 GCA_016801145.1 Umbra pygmaea
TTGCATTTATTCATCCATTCTTGCACCTGTGACCAAAAACATGCAACATAAGGACAGTACCAAAAAAGATGATCTATAGATTCTGCTTCCTCAGAGCAAAATCTGCAGAGTTGGGAAGATTGTATTCCCCACTTGTATAGATTTCTATTTGTTGCCAATATTTTGTATAATAACTTGTATTGAAATATTCTAATTTTTGGGTCTGGTGTTGTTTTGCGTATTAATCCAAATGCGTTATGCCACGGGATTGGAACATCAAAAATTTCTTCCCAGCTATTTTGTAGTTTATATGGAAAAGCAACCAGTTTTTTTGTTCTTAGATGAAATTGGTATATTTCTTTGTTTATCCGTATTTTCCTCATCCATGTGAGATCTTTAATACATGGTTGACAGACAATATCAGACCTTTTCCCCCCTTGTATTTTCTTCTTCCATTTATATGGTATTGCTGCGGTTAGTTGATTATATTTTTGAAGAGAGCATACGTCTCCATACGTTTTTGTTAACTGTATGTATGGCATCACTCCCCCGGCATCATTTATAATGTCATTTACAAACATTATTCCTTTTCCAAACCTCTTGTCAATGTATACAGGCTTTTTATCAACTATTATATGAGAATTTAGCCAGAATAATTGTTCTAAAATTTGGTCCCTATTTTCAGGTGGATTAAATTGGAATTGCAACCAACTGTTCATGGCTTGTTTGAAAAATAACGACATCTTAGAAATTATTTCCTTTTCCAATATCTGAAAATGATCAGTTGTAATTTGTAGAAATGGAAATAGGTCCTTACTGAACATTGGGTGAAATACTCTTATTAGCTTACTAGTGAACCAGTTCGGATTCAGGTATACCTTTTGTATAACTGATGCTTTTAATGAAAGATCCAATGATTTAATATTCAATAGCTTTTGACCTCCATGTTCGTATTCATTATACAAGTATACTCTTTTTATTTTGTCTTGCTTACCATCCCATATAAAGTTAAATATCTTTTGTTCATATAATTTAAAAAACATGTCATTGGGTGTAGGTAAAACCATAAGCATATAGGTAAACTGTGAAACAATGAGAGAGTTGATTAATGTGATTTTACCACAAATAGATAGGTGCTGTCCTTTCCAGGGTAGCAATATTTTATCTATTTGGCTAGTTTTGCTAAATAGTTTTTTTTACTACAACTTGATCTTTCATACGGTATATGTATACCCAATATGTCTACATCCCCATCAGCCCACTTTATTGGTAATCTACACTGTAATATAAAATCTGAATCTTTTAGAGCTCCAATACATAATATAGTACACTTATCGTAATTAGATTTTAATCCAGATATATTTGAAAAGGTATCGAGATCCTTTAGGATACAATTTTTAATACAATTTTGAATACAAATTGTAACCCCACTGCAAACTATGATCCACTTGCTCTTAAAGAAATATTAAAAGGCATTGATATACTAGAAAAAGTAGATATATGGAGGCTTAAAAACCCTGGATTAATAAAATGTACATGAAGGAAACTTAACCAAGCCAGCTGTTTTGATCATTTTTTTACGTCATTTTCTCTACTGCCCAAAGTGAAGAAAGTGTATTAAGGGGATATAATGAGGTCAGACAATCATATAAGTGTTATTTACGTATATCACCCTCACTGAATTTTCTTGTCGGCGAGGATATTGGATATTTTATCAAAACCTGCTAGAACATTATTTATTTCTAACTAGGACTAAATAATTAATTACAGACTTCTTTAGACATAACACAGGTACAGCAGACCCTCTTATTGTATGACATACCTTTAAATGCATCTTTATAGGCTATGCAATAAAGTATTCTTCAATGAAAAACAGAACTTCTAACCAGAGTATACATTATCTAAAGACATTGAAGGATACAAAGAGATGGTAACTAGAACTCTGCCATAGATATTCAGATTAGATTGAAGGCCAAACAAAAAGAAATGGAAGAACTTATAACAGAAAGATCAAGTTTTTATATATTATAAAAACAAAGCAGATTGGATGGAATACGTGGAGAAACGCACAGTTTCTTTTTGGATCTTCAACATAGGAATACCACCAAAAACAATTTGTTAAATTTTTTTTTAAATCACATACAGTATTTGCTTATGGTATTGCCTACTCCTAGTGATATGCTGTTTAAATTATATGAGAATTTTTATTTTATATGGAATGGCATGGCAGACAAAATTTAACAAGCCTATCTATACAATCAATCTGAATATGGAGATTTTCAAGTAAGACTGTAAGGAAATCTCGTCCAATGTTTGGCAAGAGTCTCTTTACATTTATTCAGATCACAACTGAACATTTTTGGCTATTTGAATCCTCCTGAAAAAGTAGAACAAATATTTCAAATGTTGTGTTTGAACTCCAGTATATTAATGATAAAAAAACTGTATTTTTTTAAACAATGTTTAATAAAGGAATAATCTTTGTAAATTATATTATAAATGAGGCTGGATAATTGATGTCCTATAATCAACTAATAAGAATGTATGGAAATGCCTGTTCTTGCCAAAAGTATAATCAAATTATGGCGGCAT
Source organism: Umbra pygmaea (assembly GCA_016801145.1). Classification (NCBI taxonomy): domain Eukaryota; kingdom Metazoa; phylum Chordata; class Actinopteri; order Esociformes; family Umbridae; genus Umbra; species Umbra pygmaea. The sequence goes on from JACXGM010037479.1 coordinate 2,572, forward strand.
TACCACGTAAATGGAAGAGACAAATGGAGATTAAAAATAAACTGGTCTGTCAACCGTGCTTTTATGTTAATGTATCAATTTAATTTATGGATGAAGAAAATAACATCTGTTCCATCTAAAATGCAAAATAGCTAAGAAGAGATTTGTGATGTACCATTATCTTGGCATAGGGTTTTTGATTTAACATGTAGCCTATATGTAGCCTATAGTACAGTGCAATACTTGTTTGCAACATTTACATAATATTACTTTATTCAAACTGATATCATGTTTTGAAGAAAATCTCACCAAAAATCAGATTAAAAGATATTACATGCGTTCTAATTCAATAAACGAACATGTTTGTGTGTGTTCATATAGACTACGTGTTCCAGGATTGTTGTACATTGTTGTTACATTAGGTGTGTGTTGCTATGAAAAATCTCATTTTGGACATATTGTTTATAGTTAAAACAGTCCTGACTGCTCAAAAGCCATTCAAAATGTGCTTTCAGAAATCGCTATATGACGTCTGTATGCTGATCACTGCTTAAAAACAGTATTTGAATTCTTTTGGCAGCACTCAGAGAAAGTGGCACAGTGGATTAGGGCACCTCACAATGCTGCAAAAGAGTTGCAATGACGGAGACTGAGGGCCCTATCTTACGCAATTGACTTTGACACCAATGCATTTATCATTACTATCTTGCACCCAATGCATAGGGGAATTTTCCCTCCACAGACATGCATCGGTAAATTAGGGAATGAACTTGCATTCATTTGGGCGGTTCAGCAAAAAGAAGAGGCATGTTCCAGCAGAAATGTACCCTGCTGCTATCTTGCAGTTCCCTAAAAACAATTCCGCCACAGACCAGGAAAAACCTTGTTAACAGTCAGTGGCGTGTTATTCAGATGCTATTTTAAGGTTACATGCTTGGCCATAATGTAGCGTGTGCACAACGTGCATACACTTTGATCCTCTCATCTACACAAATGCAGCAGTTCCCATTATTGTAATAATTAGAAGGAAAAATATTACCACACAAGGGAAATCATTGGGGTGTCCGAAGATGTGAAAAAATAGGCATACATCTAGTGTACACATTTACCCATATTATTCAGAATGAATTATTTGCAATGATATACATCAACCGCAAGGGAACCCATTCAATCAACATACAAGTGTTTTGTGATGCTAATAGTAAAATCACCGATGTCTTTGTGAATTACGCTGGCTCAAGCCATGACTCTTTTATGGCAAACTCTGCCATCTTTGAGGTGAATCCCCCCTTGGATGGGTGGCTGTGAAGGGGACAACTATGGTGTAAGATCACTAACAAAAAGACGTATGCACAACTTGAAGCATTCATATTTGCCCTGGGGGATTGGGAATAATAAGTTAACGGTACCATATATTGCATCTAATATGTATTTTGGGACCACTGGCTACTCAGCTACTGCAGCGTCTGAAATCAAAGATCACTGACACATTAAGTCAACCATACTTTAATATGGACTAATTCCAGTATGATGTAAATCAAGAAGACTTTATTCTGACATCTGCATCTACCATTTTAAACATTTCAGCTGAAATTGTGGAGTGTCGTATCCCTTCAAAGAATGATCCGCAGAGCTCTTTCCTAAGAGTCCTTGTGTTTTTATTAGAGGACGCGGGTGACCAAAAATGTGTTTTTCTGAGTAGCTGCTGTCCCAGCTAAATGACATGCCCTTACCAGTGTCTTGTATCGCCAACCTGCTGGGTGTCAGCCAAAGTATAGATTCTGGTGTCTGAGTGAACTCTGGTTGTCCACGAGACCTACATATAGCAGTTCATCTGACAGTGAACTGGATGATGCTGTCCTCTCAATAAAAAACAATAAAGGAGTTACCATTAAGGCCTCCTTTACTCATTCTGCCAAAACACCCTGGTAAAAATGCCAATCATAGATTTCAGTGATGTCATTTACAGAATTGTCTCAAATTCCCTCCATAGGAAATGAGATGTAGTCTACTACAGCACTTTCCATTTTGTCACCAACATCTAATTTTACTCTCCTTCTATATTTGCACATTGTCTTTGAACATTTATGCCCCAGTGTATTTGTCACACCCCATGGTATATTTGCACTCATCTGTAGTTATTTGGACTGTTATTTCTACAGTTTTTGGACTGTCATTTGCACAGTTATGATCAAGTGTTACTTATTTAAATGTAATTGCCCTATAATTGTTATTGCCCTGCCACTTCTGCATACACTGATCTACCACTCTAATTAGACCTCAATTGCACAAACTATATATATAGTATGTACATTTCCTACCATATACTCTAAATAACCTGCATTTTTTGTACTTGTGTATTTCATGTAACCATGATGTCTTGCACCATTACACTTCCTTTTGGCCAGGTCACTATTGCAAATGAGAAACTCTTCTCAATCAGCCAACCTGGTTAAATGATGATGGTGAAATAAAAAAATAAGTGCAGCAAGGTTCTTTATTTTCATCTCTAAGTATTTAATAGTCAGTGACAAAATCTTCATTTAAATGTTTACAATTTCATTACATTATCTGTTAATTCCTTACAGTTTTGACTCACCCCTAATAAAAAGCTCATAGGTTTGTAGTCTCATATTCCAATCAATTGATCAGATTTACTATAAAGTCTACTGTACAATAAGTTTTCACAAAATGTTTATACAGCTATTTGACCCAAAGTGTAATGTGAAACTACCTATTAGTGCTAATACCTAAGAAAAATCCTAGAGGGTGTCCACACTCAATGGGGTCCAGATGGGCAAAGCTGGGCTGTGCCCTGAGTTTTTGAAGAATCTAGATCAACACAAGTATGTAGACTTGGACAGGATAAACTGATGAGCAAATTACAAAGGTTTATGGAGACCACAAACACAGCCAGTTAGGCTGTGGGCAGTCAAAGAGTTCTTGTTTCTTATCCCAAGGGTTCTGGTCCTCCTAGAATCAACAGGAAATCAGAAACATTAGAATGAGCATGACTTAGATTCAATACCTCAATATTTTATGAGCATATGAGACCTAAGGATTTTGTTTTGTATGTAATACATTGAGTCACTGAACCCAAAGTGGGGTTGACATTTGTTTTTTTAACAGGGGCCATCTGGACCTAGGAAGAAGAGGTAGAGCAACATGTATTCGTTTTTAAAGGTGTGATATTATAGCTATGTGAATGCAATTAATAAAAAGAAAACCAACAGGATCTGGATCTTGTAGGGCATGATTTCAATACCCCTGTCCTAGTGTTTACAGGGCTGGGAGAATAACCAGCTGAAAATGTAGCTGAAAATGTGCTCCATCTATATCAAATAGTGTTTGTGCCCTTGTGCAAGGCACTTATCCCTAATTGCTCCTATAGGTTGCTAAGGATCTAGTAAATGGCTCAAATGTGAAGGCAAATTTACAATTGCTACATTGTAGTAGAGTACTAGATTAGCATGTACTGTATATCTACAACAATTTGGCTTTACACATCTCTCACATTACCCCATCTGCCATGCTAAGGGTAATCTCCAGCACTGAATGTGTTTGAGACCCACTCCTGTTTTCAGGGTCCTGCTTTGCTGGATTTTCTAAGAGTTCCAGCTGTCATCTACTGCCACAGAGAAACGCAAAGACACATGAAGGTTAGAGCCTCCAGGTTAAGCACAGTGGAAACACGCTTTGCCCCTGACCTCCCAACACACAACTGTCCCACTGCCCTATCTCAGGTCAGTGGATTGTTTCTCCAACATAAGCCAATGTTGGATACAGGAAGAGACACAGGCCTGAGGCAGAGCAACACGCAGTCTGGTTACCACTGTATTGTACAGGCCTGAGGCAACATCTATTTGTTTTTAAAGGTGTGACATTATAACTATGTGAATGCAATTAATGAAAAGAAAACCAACAGGATCTGGAACTTGTAGGGCATGATTTCAATACCCCTGTCCTAGTGTTTACAGGGCTGGGAGAATAACCAAAATGTAGCTGAAAATGTGCTCCATCTATTTTAAATAGTGTTTGTGCCTTTGTGCAAGGCACTTATCCCTAATTGCTCCTATAGGTTGCTAAGGATCTAGTAAATGGCTCAAATGTGAAGGCAAATTTACAATTGCTACATTGTAGTAGAGTACTAAATTAGCATGTACTGTATATCTACAACAATTTGGCTTTACACATCTCTCACATTACCCCATCTGCCATGCTAAGGGTAATCTCCAGCACTGAATGTGTTTGAGACCCACTCCTGTTTTCATGGTCCTGCTCTGCTGGATTTTCTAAGAAATCCAGCTGTCATCTACTGCCACAGAGAAACGCAAAGACACATGAAGGTTAGAGCCTCCAGGTTAAGCACAGTGGAAACACGCTTTGCCCCTGACCTCCCAGCACACACCTGTCCCACTGCCCTATCTCAGGTCAGTGGATTGTTTCTCCAACATAAGCCAATGTTGGATACAGGAAGAGACACAGGCCTGAGGCAGAGCAACACTCAGCCTGGTTACCACTGTATTGTACAGAGTGTATTGGTGACACCTGTCATTTAGAATGCTGATGCTCTGCAATGGACTTAGCAATTTTTCTGTTTCCCTGTTAGCCCTGTCCTCTTAGCCAGCCTATATGGAGAAGACACCGTAACCCATATCACTTAATTTTGCAATTAATACATTCCACTCGGATTCTCGGGCCTAGTAACCTTCTAGCTTTTGTTGTGTCTTTTTGATGCATTAGTAATTAAATAATTGCACTCAGAGACCTGGAGATATGATAATTAGTGCAAAGAAGACTAATGTTTAAACGTCTAACTTCCCATCTTTAGCCCAGAGAGAAGTCCCGAATCTCCTTTCTCATCCTCCTTATATCAGTAAACACTAATTTCTTATTGGTTAACTCTTACATTTCAAATCCAAACACACCAATGAAATAATTGACAAAAGACGCATTTCTAAACCACAGGAAAACAAAAAATAGGTCTCTTGTTTCTTCTTCCCCCCCCAAACTATTAGCATTTTAAACACAGTAGAACCCCATGTGGTGAGCTTCAAAGCCTCCTAGCTTAAGTCAACAAGGCCAGTCCTTATGTCTCCAAGATTTTACAGTGGACCAGTTACCTCATAACTCCTAAAAAAATTCTCAATTGGTTGTATAACTTCAATCTTGCTGCAAAATTGTTTATCAGGTCTACAGTTTTAAAGAAAGACCAAACAATAGAAAGTAATATTTAACAACATGTAACAATCATTTCTATGCATTCTAAGAAAAGGATATCTTGCTGACTTGTCACACAATTCATGTAAAGACTGTAAAGCTTCAACTTATTTGTTATTGTTCTGTTAATTCATCATTACAAGGAAAAATCTCCCACACTTTGCTTCAATTTGGCAAAATCATAAACACACAACAGTGCACCACTGCACCAGTGCATCCCCAACAACACAAAATCAAACACCTTATTCAATTGAACTTTCAGAAATTATCATAAAAAATATACATGTAAATGTGTATATACTTTTACCTGTCTTCATCACCATTACACAAATACTTGTTGACTAGATTTCAAGCAAGCCTACTAGTAGAGCTAGTTAACATTGAAGATTGGTTATTTACACAGCTAGTTATACAGTAGTTACTGTAACTAACTAGATGTAGCTTGCTAGTTAACCACACAGAGCACTTCATCAATGCTAACGTCGTCTAGCACTAGAGTTACAGCGAGTACATATCGTTAGGCTGCAAGCTAAAGCAATAACGTCGATGAGTTGCAGAAGTGCTATCAAAATAGTAAAATCGTATATAAAAATGTTGAATAAACACATTATTTACTTTACCTTTTATTTTTTATTTAACCAGGTAAGTTGACTAAGAACAATTTCTTATTTACAGCAACGACCTGGAAGCAATTAGGGTAAAGTGTCTTGCCCAAGGACACAACAGCATTTGGCTCAGTCGGGAATCAAACTGGCAACCTTCTGACTACAAGTCTGACTCCCTACCCACTGAGCCATCTGCGCCCCTTGATGGTAAGCCTAGGCTTGCTGCTTGAGGTCTGTTGTTAGTCATCTTTCACCTTTGATGCATGCATGTTAGATGGATTCGAGGTTCGATTACCTGCTCTGTGATGGCAGTGACGTCATTTTCAGCTGTTTTTAACTCGTACCCACAAACTTAAATTTGTGTTCATAGTGAAGCATTCGTAGTTGTCACGTTCCCACAGGAGATAGGAGAGAGAGACAGGCGCGAAGGTTCAATCTTCCACAATACTTTTATTTAATAAAGAAAAGAATACTGCCACGTGGGGCTTACAATAAATCCAGAAACACACACAGGAACGCGTACAGGAACACATTGACTGACAAACATAAAGGGAGAACACCAGGTATAAATAACAAGACAAACTAATTACTAACACAAGACATCTGTGACTAAAACAATGACGTAACCAAGACCCCAATACCAGAACTAGACACAAGAGGGAGGCAAAACAACACATACAAAGGAATCACAGAGACAATACATAAGAACCCCAACTAATGTGTGACAGTAGTCGTAGAAATCAGAGTTGTCAGAGTCAAACTCACACGTGAGTCAATAAAATTAAATTTGTCTTTATATGTATGAAAACATAATTTTGCATGCCAAAGTCAATTTACGCACAAATGTTTAAACATATGAATATGAATGCATAAAGTTGTGCATACCTCTTTTTTGCAGGGATCTTACACCATAGACAATGCTATCGGTTAAAGACATGGCTCATGATGGCTGATGATGACACCCTTTATGATGCCAGCAACAGTGCGTGAAATGCTGTTTAATCAAAAACACACACAATCACGCAGTGTAGCCTATTTGAACGAACATTCGGCACACTGAAAATGCATGTCAGGTGTTTGAATAAGACAGGAGGCACTACTCAAGTCGCAGCATTCTTTGTGGCTTTTTGTGTTTTACACAACAAGTCCATGAATCATGGATGTGTTAATAACATAAATGAGGAAATATTCGAGCACTTATGGAGACATGATGTTGAAATGCATGTGCCGTTGCTTGCCACTTAACTCGAAAGTCCCAGCAGCAGAACGGGGTAGGAGAGCTTATTTGACAGAAGAGTGAGGTAAGCAATGTAAGATGACATTGGAAAAAATATTACCATGCATTCATAACCTCGTGGTTCAGTGAGAGTGAGCCCAAAACATCAGAAAGTATGTCTTGTGACATTACTTTATTCCCATTTTGTAAAAAAGAAAAATCAATAGCAATCCACCATTATAATAGCAATATTGCTCTGATTGGTTTATTGCACGTTACGCCCAAACCACACCTATGACTAATGAAGCTACTTCAGACCTACCCATTTTACACTTCAGACCTACCCATTTTACCCATTGCGTCTGATACAAGAGTCAATTATCCCGCCGGTAAAATAGCAACAGCGCCCGGGGCCCTCCCACAATGTCACTTGCGTTTTGCATTTGATACTTGCGTCTTGCATCTATAGACTTATGCAATCCCCCCCAGCCATGGGTCTGAGCCCCGAGAGTTTTGACAGTCTGGTGACATGCCTGATGTCCTATATTGGCATTATACTATAAATACATATTGCATTTTTTCATTTATCATAGCTGCATCAATTATTACATTAAACGTGTCTTTTTGATGCTACAGGAGCAGCTTGATCTACCATATTTAATTTAGAAAATGTAAAACAAACAACCATTGTTGAGTATTGGCCTGGAGGAATAGCCTAACACAATTATATTAAATTAAAGACACAATTGAACGAGTCACTAATAAAAGGAGTTGTGACGGATTGTTCGAACTGCACATCATTACGGTTTTGAGCATCTACAATACTGTTTATTTAATATGTTTTCAAGCAAAAGAAAGGGAGGGTTGGCCACCATTCAAACAATGTGAGAGCAAAGCTTATTCATGAGGGTGATAGCCCTTGTCTTGCCCCAGCCTGCCGCCACTGCTGCTGGCCGTTTGAATTCTGCTTGAATTCCACACAGCATGAAGTTATCTGTCCAATAAAATTATAAGTTGTTTTTAAAAACATGAAAGATTTGGGTGGTCATTATATAAGCTTGTATGTGCCGTAAGTAGCCTATGTAATCTAACTGTATATAATTTTTCTCAATTTTTTACTTAATTGTACCTAAGCATTACATATGGTAAATATCCAGTTTGTAGTTTGATTTGCCTACTAGAGGTCTTTTCTTAAGTACATAAATAAAAACAAACAGTTTATTTTTCTGGTTGGATGCCAATTAGCCTATTTGATTTTTATCCAGACACTAGTTTGTGATTATTTTTGCTAGTGAGACTGGACTATTATTAAAGGAGTGTTCCACAGTAAATCAGTTTCATAGTATACCATTTACAAACGTTACCATAGATGATTTATAGCATATACACGTCTGTTTTTTTCAATATATCAGAGAAAAGCCGATAGTATATTTCAGTTCCTTTCGCATCCACTGGGGTGCTTCTGTATCCGTTTAAACTTGAGCTACCACAACTCCCAGAAT
>JACXGM010037480.1:0-11097 GCA_016801145.1 Umbra pygmaea
TACTGGTCTTCTCTGATATCTACTGATCTGTACTGGTCTCTACTGGTCTTTACTGATATGTACTGATCTGTACTGGTCTCTATAGCCTCTACTGGTCTTTACTGTTATCTAATGATCTATGCTGTAAGAAGCTAATCATGCTACTAGTGGCGGCAAGAACACTTCACACAATTTCCCCAGAAATTGTACCAATTCTAGTGATTATTATTATTATGCTTTTCCTTGAAACTGCTAAACAACTCAAAAAGTCTGTGGTAAAAAAGGTATATTTTTGCATGCTATAAGAAGAAGATACGCGTAACTTGGCCCAAGACATTGAACATGATTTGTCCATAGGTGGCGCTATAATAAGCCTCCGAAAAAGGCTTGACGAAAAAGCTGCCATTCGTACCCCAATTGGTGTAGAGACCTGCCCTTTGGTGTACTTATTTCATTCCTCATGAGAAACAAATTTGCCTCAAGAACCCATAAAGTCCGCCATCTTGGATTTTTCTGTACAGTGAAAATTTGACAAAACTTATAAAAATTAACTTAAAATCAACCGTAGGTCCGACTGACTTACCATTTGATATTTAGGTCTCCCATACGTGCATTCTTATAGGGTGATAAGCACTAAGAAATACAATGCAAAATGGCAGACAAATTGGCCGACCCGATGGTTCACTGATACATGCTGAACTTACAATGTCATATCTGCTGACCCATACATGATAGAAAGTAATGGTTGGTAACAGTCGAAAGAGGAGTTCCACTACAAAGAATAAGGTGTGGGTTGTCCATGTAGGTTCATCACAGACTGTGATATAGACTCTCAAAGTTTTGTCACTTTTGCCCATAAATGACCATTTGACCACAAATATAAAAACCATCTTAAAATCAACAAAAAGTCTGATTGACTTGCGCTTTGGCATACAGGTGTCTCATATATGCCTTCCTTAATGGTGATATGGACTAAGACATACAATACAAAATGGCCGACAAATTGGCAGACACATGTTTTATTGATAAATAATGACACTATAGTGTCATATTTCCTGAACCATACATGATAGAAAGTAATTGATAACATGTGAAAGAGGGAGTTCTGCTGAAAAGAATTTTGGGTGAACTGTCCATGTGGGTTCATTATAGCCGGTGATATCAAGTCTCAAATCCGGGTATGTTTTTTTTTTTTTTTTTGAATTTCAACATTCTGCCATTTCCACACCATTTCACCTACATTACAGAAACTTTGTGTACCTGCCTTATTTCTCACGATGAACAAAATAGCCTCAAGACCCCATAAAGTCCGCCATCTTGGATTTTTCTGTACATTGAAAAATTGTCAAAACCTATAAAAATCATCTTAAAATCAACAATAGGTTTGATTGACCTGGCTGTCGGTATAGAGATTCCTTATACCAGCTTCCCTATAGAGTGATAAGCAATAAGAAATACAATACAAAATGGCTGACAACATGGCCGACCCAATGGTTCAATGACTCACGATAATTTCACAATGTCATATTTCCTGAACCGTACATGCTAGAAAGTAATGTTTGGTACCATTGGAAGCCTATTTTCCTATACTTACCATATTGGAGTACCCCGTCCCATTGTTGCTTGTAACTATATTTATTATTATTATTATTATTTACTTTATTTTTTTCTTGAAACTGCTAAATAACTCAAAAAGTCCCTGGAAAAAAATGTTATATTTTTGCCCCCTTAAACTATAGCCCTCACGTAACTACCACGCTGAGGCCCGCCCCGATTCCTGCACCAGGGGCGCTACAGTACACGATTAAATTTGTGATTTTTAACATGCCACCATATCCACCCCTTTTGACCTACAATGCTGAAATTTTGTTTACCTGCCTTATCTCCCATGATGAACAAAAAAGCCATCCGCCATCTTGGATTTTTCTGTACAGTGAAAATTTGCCAAAACCTATAAAAATCTTCCTCAAATCAACAATATGTCAGATTGACCTGGATTTTGGTATATATATTTCTTATACTTGCATCCCTATAGGGTGAAAAGCACTAAGAAATACAATGCAAAATGGCCGACAAAATGGCAGACCCAATGGTTCACTGATGCATGAAGAGCTCACAATGTCATATCTGCTGACCCATACATGATAGAAAGTATGGATTGGTAACACTGGAAAGAAGACATTCAGGTGTAAAAAATGAGTGTTGGTAGGTTTTTGTGGGTCTATCACAACCGGAGATATCAAGTTTCAAAGTTTGTCAGTAAAGATGATTTTTGTCGTTGTGTGTAAAAATTAAAATTAAAATCAACAATAAGTCTGATTGACTTTCGCTTTGGCATACAGGTGTCTTATATGTGCCTCCCTTAATGGTGATATGGACTAAAAGATACAATACAAAATGGCCGACAAAATGGCTGACACATGGTTCACTAAAACATAATGATATCATAGTGTCATATTTCCCGAAACATACATGATAAAAGGTAATGGTTGATAATAAGGGAAAGGAGGAGTTCTACTGCTAAGAAAGCTGGGTGAACCGTCCATGTGGGTTCATCACAGCCGGTGATATCAAGTCTCAAATCTGGGTATATCTTTTTTTAATTCATGTATTTCAAGATGCTGACATTTCCACCCTATTTGACCTATAGTGCTGAAACTTTGTGCGCCTGCCTTATTCCTCATGATGATCAAAAAAGTCTCAAGAACACATAAAGTCATCTTGGATTTTTCTGTACAGTGAAAATTTGCCCAAACCTATAAAAATCATCTTAAAATCAACAATAAGTCTGATTGACCTGGCTTTCGGTATACATATTTCTCATACTGGCATCCCTATAGGGTGATGAGCGCTAAGAAATACGATGCAAAATGATAGACAAAATGGCTGACCCAATGGTTCACTGATGCATGATGACCTCACAATGTCATACCTGCTGACCCATACATGATAGAAAGTAAGAGTTGGTAACAATGGAAAGAGGGAGTTCCACTACAAAGAATAAAGTGTGGGTTGTCCAGTTGGGTTCATCACAGCCTGTCATATTGACTCTCAAAAATTCATCCCTTTTGCCCATGAATGAACATTTGCCCACAACTATAAAAAACATCTTAAAATCAACAAGAAGTCTGAGTGAGATGCGCTTTGGCATACAGGTGTCTTATACATGCCTTCCTTAATGGTGATATGGACTAAGAGATACAATGCAAAATGGTGGACAAAATGGCTGACCGAGTGTTCATTGACTCACATTGTCATATTTCCTGAACCGTACATGCTAGAAAGTAATGGTTGGTACCATTGGAAGCGTATTTTCTTGTACTTCCTATATCGGAGTACCCCGTCCCATCGTTGCTTGCAAATATATTTGTTTTTATTACAGGTTGAACCTGATGACCTTGACTCAGGTTTTCAGCATTAGGCAGTCTGATCCTGTAGTGGTGGTACTCCGAAGATTTATGGTAATCCCTTATACATCACATTTCTGTTAACCACACCTGGACAGAGGAGGGTAAGGAAGTGCATTGCCAACATGCACCACATCTTGATGTTCTCCTGCACACTTGAGACAGGTATATTATTATTTTGAATATCGGAATTGGTAATTGAGATACTTAAATGTGAGGCATGTCCATTCTTATATTTTAGTGGTAGATCCTAGGTGGGTTTGGACCATGTGGCCTGATGTATGCTTCCTTTGTCTGTCCTGGTGCAAACTGCTGTTGATGAACACGTTTTCTTCCTGTCGACCCATGCTGTACCTCTTTTAAGGAATACATATTAGGAACAGAATCACTCCTCATCTCTGGTTCTCACCTCTCCCTTGGTCAGGTATCACCCCTCCTTCTCAATACTTACCCCTCCCTTGGTCATGGATCAATGCTGAACCACTCAAACATCCTCCCTCCTTCTGAAACATCACCATCCCTTGGTCAGGTATCACCCCTCCTCAAGTCAAGTCTCACCCCTCCTCAAGTCAAGTCTCACCCCTCCTCAAGTCAAGTACTACCCCTCCTCAAGTCGGGTGTCACCCCTCCTCAAGTCGGGTGTCACCCTCCTCAAGTCGGGTGTCACCCCTCCTCAAGTCGGGTGTCACCCTCCTCAAGTCGGGTGTCACCCTCCTCAAGTCGGGTGTCACCCCTCCTCAAGTCGGGTGTCACCCCTCCTCAAGTCGGGTGTCACCCCTCCTCAAGTCGGGTGTCACCCTCCTCAAGTCGGGTGTCACCCCTCCTCAAGTCGGGTGTCACCCCTCCTCAAGTCGGGTGTCACCCTCCTCAAGTCGAGTAATGGTATCACCCACACACTAATCAAGAAGTCTAACTATGGCCATTACAAATAAAAAAGGAGAAAAAATGCTCACTATGTTTTATACAGGAAATGCCGAATGGTAAGAACAATAGTAAAGATAGCTCGTAATTAATATTTATCATCAAGGTTATTACTAAAACTGAATTGGCACTTCCTTTAGTAGGTAATATCAACACTGAATATCTATTTAGATTGCTTGTTTGTTAAGACTGTGACATTTGCAGCTAGCCTGCTAGAGCACTGTAGTATACTCACTGTAACATTAGTGTGCGGAAACTACTAGCTAGCAAAGGTACTGCGGTGATGTTAGCTTTATAATAAAGATTGGGAATTTCATGCCAGAAAGACAAAAAAAACGTTTGCAAACAAGCAACAGCCCTTGCTTTCCCATATCGTTATAATAATTATGTTTGAAAAGCGAAAAATATGTGAATCTTTATTTTCTTGTGTTGCAAAGGTTAACGGACCGTCTTAAAAGTGCAATTTAAACTTTTGCTTGCTAATGAAACTCTCCATAGCTCTGGCCCAATATGATTCTTATCAATGAATCCAAATGGTATAACTTCAGTGACCTCTGCCCTATGAACAAAATCAATTATATTTTTCATTTATTATTTTTGGAACTTGTGAATAGATTTTAATATAATTTCACAGAAAAATGGTCAATGGCTATGACTCCATACAATCTTTTTCAAAACAATCTTTTCACTTGTGTTACGGGACATCTCCTACACAGCAACAACGTTTAGTTTTGGGTTTTTCAGATTTAGCTTTTTAAAAATAGATTTAATGCATAAAATATAGAAATAAAGGTCAATAGCTCTGACCCCATACAACCTTTTTAAAAACAACCTTTTCACATCTGTTAAAGGACATCACATACACCATCAACAGAATTTCATTATTTGTTTTTTGATTTGGCTTCTTTTAAATCTGTTTAAATATAAACAGTGGGTATAGAAAAGAATCAGCCCCCTGTAAAATAAACACATTTTGTTGCTTTGCAGCCTGAAATGAAGAAAGACAAGTATTGGTTTTATTCAGCTGTATGTACTCAGTGCAACGTATAACATCCAAGTGAAAGATATAACACCAACATGTCAGAAATAAATAAATAAATAAACATAATCACTGAGGAAAAAGGATCACCCCTTTGTTTCAGTATTTTGTTGAACCACCTTTTGCTTTAATTACAGCCATTCGTCTGTTGGGATATGTCTCTACTAACTTTGCACATCTAGACGTGGCAAGATTTGACAGCTCTTCTTTGCGGAACTGCTCAAGTTCAGTTAAATTTTATCGTGACCGTTTGTCTAGTGCTGTCTTCAAGTCATTCCACAGATTTTCAATGGGGTTTAAGTCTGGGCTCTGACTAGGCCATGCAATGACATTCACATTTTTCTCCTTCAACCACTGTGTGGTCAGTTTTGCTGTGTGTTTTAGGTCATTGTCATGTTTGAAGGTAAATCTTCTTCTCATTGACAACATTCTGGCAGAGAGCAGCAGGTTTTCCTCAAGAATTTGACAGTATTTTGTCCCATCCATTTTTCCTTCTATCCAGACAAGTACTCCAGTTCCTGCTGCAGAGAAACAACCCCATAACATGATATTACCACCTCCATGCTTTACTGTAGGAATTGTGTTATTTAGATGGTGAGATGTATTGGATTTTTGCCGGACAATTCCATTTTAGTCTCATCTGACCATAACACCTTTTTCCACGCGGACTTAGAATCTTCAAGGTGACCAGTAGCTAAGGTAATATTGGGTCAGAGCAATTGACCTTTATTGCTACAATTTATGTATTCAAATCTATTTTTTAAAAGCTAAATCTGAAAATCCCAAAATTAAATGATGTTGATGGTGTAGGAGATGTCCCGTAACACAAGTTAAAAGATTGTTTTGAAAAAGGTTGTTTGGGATCAGCTATTGACCATTATTGCTATTTCATTAAACTGATTTAAAAGAAGCCACATCCAAAAATTAAAAAAATTATGTTGATGGTTTAGGAGATGTCTCTTAACATATGTGAGAAGATCGTTTTGAAAAAGATTGTATGGCATCATAGCTATTGACCATTTTTGCTGTGATATTTCATTAAAATCTATTCACAAGTTCCCAAAATGACAAATGAACAAAATAATTTATGTTAATCATAGGGCAGAGGTCACTGAACTTATACCAGTTGGATTCATTGATAGAAATCATATTGGGCCAGAGCTATGGCAAGCAAAGGTGTGATTCATTACTTGAATTTTTTCATTAGCAAGCAAAAGTTTAAATTGTACTTTTAAGACGGTCCCTTATCCCTTAAGCGAAAAAATATGTGAATCTTTGTTTTCTTCTAAGAAAACAAAGATTCACATATTTTTTCACTTTTCAAACTTAATTATGATAACAATATGGGAAAGCAAGGAGTGTTGCTTGTTTGCAAATGTGATTCATAGAATATCATTTTTGTCTTTCTGGCATGAAATTCCCGACCTTTAATATAAAGCTAACATCACCGCAGTACCTTTGCTAGCTAGTAGTTTCCACACTAATGTTACAGTGAGTATACTATCAGGCTAGCTAAAAAAGTTTTAGTGCAAGGGTGATACGATTACTTGACTTGAGGAGGGGTGATACCTGACTTGAGGAGGGGTGATACTTGACTTGAGGAGGGGTGATACTTGACTTGATGAGGGGGGACCCCTGACTTGAGGAGGGGTGATGACTGACGTGAGGAGGGGTGACGACTGATTTGAGGAGGGGTGATGACTGACTTGAGGAGGGGTGACACCTGACTTGAGGAGGGGTGACACCTGACTTGAGGATGGGTGATACTTGACTTGGGTAGGGGTGATACCTGACCAAGGGAGGGGTGATACCTGACCAAGGGATGGGTGACGTTTCAGAAGAAGGGAGGATGTTTGAGTGGTTCAGCATTGACACATGACCAAGGGAGAGGTGAGTATTGAGAAGGAGGGGTGATACCTGACCAGTGGAGGGTTGAGGACTGAGGAGTAGTGGTGAGAACTGACTGGTGCAGGGTTGAGACATGACCAAGGGAAAGGTGAGAACCAGAGATGAGGAGTGATTTTGTCCCTAATATGTTTTCCGTACTCTCTAGACCTCTCATTGGCCCTCATTTATGAAACGTGCTTACGACTTAAAACAGGCGTACGACGGGTGTACGGCGATTCCTACGCAAAGCAAGGGATTTATCAATTTGAACGTGATCGTAGGCTGCGATAAAATCTCACGTCTGGTCTGACTTCGTGTACGCAAATTCTATAGTGTGACTAGCGCTGTTCATGTTATTACCACCCGGTTCAGTGAATTGTTGAACCAGCGATCATTGATGAATGTGTCTGCATCGCAACTACCCCATATTGCAAATTACATTTCAGAATTACGAATGAATTATATACAGCACTAATAATAGCAATTATTAAGTGGTTTATTTTTTCCCTTTCACTTCCGGTTGGCCTAGAACATGAGGGCAGAAATTAGGCAAAGAACAATTTCAATCAAATAATTTATGTATATATATATATATATATATATATATATATATATATATATATTATATATATATATATATATATATATATATATATATATATATATATATATATATATATATATATATATATATATATATATATATATATATATATTTTATATATATATATATATATATATATATATATATATATATATATATATATATATATATATATATATATATACATACATACAATTTAAACAAGTGCTTTGGCAATCCTGTAGTCGAAGTGATGGCAGATCTGGAGGACCTTAATGCGCGCTCTCTACATTGGGATCTTTCAGCGGGAGATCAGGGACAGGTCTGGTATCGCAGCCAACAATAGTCGAAGTATGCCAGCAGTTTTGGTGGCTATGAAGTCCCTTTCTGGTATATTCAAACTATGATTAAAAGACAATTTTATGAGATTGCTGGGTTTCCAATTGAGGCAAATCGGGCAATTGATTGTACTGCGTCTGTAGCCACCATCCATGAATGATTACGCATTCATCAATCGCAAAAACTGTAACTCAATCAACGTTCAGATCATATGTGCTGTCAGGATGTTTGTTCTGAATATGGTAGCCGGTGGCCGGGTGCGACACGCGACTCTATTTTTTAAACTGCAGCATTGGAACTAGGCTACAGGCGCACTGCAAATCCCCAAACAAACAGGAGCGCAGGTTCAACAGTGCGCACACACGCATACGAACCACAGTGGAGTGATCTGTTTGCTCAAGGGCAGGTGGCTCTGTCTTGGGTAAGCGGGGTGGGGTGGGGGGATTGCTATACACACCAGAGCAGGCCTGCAACATAATTATGGCATGTAGGGTTCTCCACGATATTGCGCTGGAGAATGGTGCCATTCAATGGAGATCAGTGGCCACAACAGCCACCATTGGGCTCTACGAAGGAGAAAGGATCTTATTCTGAGCTTGTAAGTGCTTGTAAGAGCTTGTAAGTGCTATCTTGTGTAAGAAACCTAGGGTGAAGTCAGCTAAAATGGGCCACTTTTTGGTAAAGGGCTTAAAATACCATCAAATAAGCTTTGCATGAGATCGAATGTAATTTTTCTGCTCTGCCTGCCTAGAAAACTCAGACTAATCAAAACTCTTGTTACAAGTTCACAAGTGTTGAAGCAACAATGCAAGATCAGTGATTTGCTGTAAAGATATTAAAATATAGGACACCACAACATTATTTGGCCCATTTTATCTGATGGCCCAATTTAGCTGACTTCACCCTACTTAAAGCTGCATTGTGTAAGATCTACTCCCATCTACTGGTGAAAATGTATATTACAAGCAACTGAAGCCCCTCTCGTTATTATACCAGCAACGTGAACCTGGATATTAGTTTTTTCTTTCAAAACAATAGCGCTCGTTTTGATTCATTGCAATAATCATTGTTAATTCACTACACAGCCCGTGAATTATAAACAAACGCAATTGTATTGTGTTTAAAGAAACAATAAGAGCATGCGATAGCAAAAATAATAATAAACATGTTTTAATAATAAAAGTAAAAAATATGTTTTACACACAATTTGATTGAATATATTGTCAGTGTCTCATGTGAAAACACGATTACATTTGAAAAAATTTCACTAGAGTCTGTTTTATTCAAACAGAATACTAATTTTAGCAAAACATGAACATGGACACTACCTATGCAATGAATAAACAATGATTATTGCAATGAACCACGAGCGCTATTATTTTGAAAATAATAATCCCAGTTTGTGTTGCCAGGCGAACGTTCTTGCCTACTTTACAGCTTTAGCCAGCGCTACTATTACATGTCCTCGAGAACAGGCATGATCTTACATCTTCAACAGACTGTGAAATTTCCCGGCAGTCATGAGTAATCTCCCCCTGGCATTCGTCACGGTGCCACTTGTGTAAAAGCGCGAATGGTCAAGCTTGAATTTCCAGGTATGTCCCTCTTTGGCTAATGTATTTTAAAGATGAAGGCGTAACATAGCTGCCGCAATTCGAGCGGCACCATTGTATATATTGTGAATGGAAGATTCTACACTTACGAAAATACTTTGATTATTAGGTGGAAGTAATTACACATGAATAAGCACATATTTGTGAAAGAACAAAGGGGTATTTGCTATGAATCAACTCAAAGAAATACACAGTGTAGCTTTAAAAAATACAACGTGGAAGGTTTAGTGAAACTAATTAATTAATTTGAAATGCACTTCAGGTTCTCGTTAATAGCTTTCAATGACTGTAGCAGTAACCTCAGTCAACACCGCGTTTTACTTTAACAATCGATGCCTGATTTTAAACTTCCAATTAATACCAAGCGGTTGGCCTGCACCTGAGACCTGACCGTCTCTTTTTATCTCAGAGAAATTCCTTTTCTTTGCCAGATTTCGCTCATCCATGTCGTAAATTCTAAGGGCGAGGCCTCTAATCCGTGCACAAATGTGGGCGTGATATTTAAATTACGATGGATTTCAACCGTCTGATTTATCAACACCCATCCATTCGTACGCTGGAATTGGAGTGATACGAACTGTTTTGTGAATCACACGTGAGTCTCGTCGTAAGATGATTGCTGCGCTCAGATCTACACTGGTTTCTACACACGTTTGATGAATGAGGGCCATTGTCTCTGCCCCAGACCACCATACTGTGTTAATGCTACCCAAAATCCTGTGCTCACAATGTACCCATTCCTATATACAATGATCTCAGTACTGATAAAAAATTAACTTACTGCAATAGGCCATGTACATACGCTATGTTTCAAGCTTGGTATTTATCAAATCATTTTGCAAGGCCTTTACAAAATACATTCTATTCATTGAAACACAGACACTGCTGTCATCCCCTATTTTTTTTAAACTGACTTCAATTGTTTCAGATATGTTTATACATATACTTGGTTTCAATGCTTTTTGTAGATGAACTGTGACTTATCAAAGTTTTAGTCAAGGGACTTCAATAAACCCACAGCCCACTATTGGGTATTGTACATAGATAATATGGAAAATTCATATCCACACCTTGATCAACATTACCCATTTTTAATCTGTTGTGTAACTTTTTTAACATGTATAAATCTGTGTAACGATCTCAGACAAGGACGTAAAATCAAATGCTTTTTATTGAATACGTAATGCCAGAGATCAATAAGCAGTTTGTAAAAAACAATGGAATGAATCCACGCACTCGTGGAACCCACAAAACCAGGTGCTCAGAATACTGTATCAGGACGATAGGCAGAGGCAGGGTCGATAGTCCACAGGCGGGGGTCAGTACACG
>JACXGM010037481.1:0-11153 GCA_016801145.1 Umbra pygmaea
CTCTCTCTCTCTGTGTCTCTCTCTCTCTCTCTGTGTCTCTCTCTCTCTCTCTGTGTGTGTGTGTCTCTCTCTCTCTCTCTCTCTGTGTCTCTCTCTCTCTCTGTGTGTGTGTGTGTGTCTCTCTCTCTCTCTCTCTCTCTGTGTGTGTGTGCAGGTACGTCTGTGGGTGCCTGTGTGCATGTGTTCCAAAAGGACACTAGCAATGGCTCTTCTGTCCTAATGATTGTATGTGTGATCCATTTTTGAGCATATAATTAGGAATTATAATAATTTAATAGGATCTCTATGTTTTGACCAACCTGACATTGTCTCCCACTTCCCAGGGCCGGGATTAGTCTTTTGGGAGCCCTAACTAATATTTTCCCTACTATGTGGGCAAAACATTACATTGGGATCCTTTTTGATGTTAATCAGCAAATTCTTATTATTTAACAAAAAATTTTAAAGCAGTCGTACATACATATTTTGTCAAGACGTCTTCCATGTTAAGATATCTGAGTAAAAATGACTAATAATATCAATGTGGACCTCTGGATGTCAGTGCCCCAGGGCACATTATTTAACCACAGATTCCTAGCTAGACTAACCTGGAAGTCCACATCTGTGAGATGCTGGATTTGGTCCCTGCACACAAGCCAGACATCCATCATGGCGAAAAAGGCACAGCAGCATCTGCACAACCTCAGGAGGCGGAAGAAATTCTCACAGTTTTCTACAACCATTGAGAGTACATTGACAGGATGCATCAATGCCTTGTATGGAAACTCAAAAATGGCTGACCGAATGGCTCTGTGGAGAGTCCGACGCTCATCTGAAGGTGTCGTCGTGTCCTCACTGCCCTCCCTGGAAGACAACTACAACACCAGGTGCTGCTGTTAGGCAAAGAAGGCTGATCCAGCCACTCAGGTCTACCAGACACCACCAGTTCCAGTTCAGAACCAAGAATAAACAGACTACGTAACAGCTTCTTCCAGCAGACCATCAGGCTGTTAAATGGCATGTACACATCATGGACAATTTCACTTTCACATACAATTACACAATTTCCATGTCATCTCTAACAGCTTGACTACCTCTAATCTTTATGGACAGTTACACTTGACATCATATCTATGTATCTGTATAGTACTGGAACTTGAACCGATGAAAATATTGTTAAATGTTTTGGGCTAATTGAGTGAGTGTGAGGTATTGCTGAGGCACTAGTTTTTTACTATTTTCTAAAAGTTTCGAATACCTGACAATAAGAAAGCTTGGTCGGGTACCTCGAGCAGTAAGTTGCTTCACCCTAGGACCGGCCCTGTCTATCCTCTCAACCCACTAACACATCTGCCTGCTCACCCCACCGAGTTTCATTAACAGCCCGCAGGATTATTCTAGTATCACAGCATTCTCTATCAAACCACCGTTGCAATAACATCAGGATTAGAGCTCCTCGTCCCACAACACCAGGTTGCTTAATTGCATTGTACTGTCTGATCAGATAGGAATACCCTTTATTAATTCCCCAGGGAGCAGGAGAGTGTCACAAGGCTTTACTCAGGAATAGATGACAGGGAGCCAGGGATATTGAGAGCACTTTAAGCAGCACGTGTCACACTTGTTCTCTCTTTGAATGAAAGAAATCAGTGCCAACCAACTATAGTATAAAGCTTTGAATAGATTTGTATGAGGTAATCAGAATGAGCAATGGACAGAGGAGTTTTCAGCAGGTTACTTCTGTGGTTGTTTTAGCTGGGTAGAATATATACATTCCTATTGGAGGAAGGTTGGTTGGTATATGACCAAAATCACTGAATCCTGTACTGATGGAGAATCACATTTCTCTGACGATGATTCCCTATTTATGGCCATACACACACCCACAGGTTCTGCTCTGACTTTTTTATGTACCTTTATTTAACCAGGTAAGTTGACTAAGAGCAATTTCTTATTTTCAGCAATGACACAACGGTGGCAATTAGGGTAAACTGTCTTGCCCAAGGACACAACGACATTTGGTTAAGTCGGGAATCAAACTGGCAACCTTCTGACTATAAGTCTGACTCCCTAACCACTAAGCCATCTGCGCCCCTTGTCTTTGTCATCATCTCATAATGGGTCTACAGACAGGTTGACTTTATAAAAGCATACCCATTTTATAATAAGTTTAAATGCCAATCTTTTGGGAGGTTTTTGTTGTTGCTGCTTTAAAGGCAATATCCTGCATCTCTATACATTTTGCCATGAGGCAGAGAAAAAGCTTATTTACTGGAGTACTGTGGATACCAATATGTCTGTGTCCCAGGAATGTGAATCAATACTATAAGGTTGTATTCCATTAGAGGGTGTAATGTATTACATGACAAAGAAAAATATGTAGGCTCACTGAAGAGTGTATAAAGTTACTGTATTTCTTGTTGTAGTTTGTCAAAATGTATTTATTTTATTATGAAATCTGCCTGCAGTACCTAAGGTGTGTCATAAAGTTTGCCCCAAGTATCCTAACCACTGCTTTACACATCACATATATTAAGAGGGTTAAAACTATTACTATGTACGGAACACCTTGGACTAAATACAGAACAACATTTAGCTGTTTTCTGTATTGTGTTTTGACATAATAACTAGGTCCCTCATGGGAGAATTATTATGCAAGCTTGTTCTGTTAATATTAATGGCAGTAAGCAGGATAAAAACAGAGTCCGGAAAGACAAAAAGAAACAATACTTTGTTAGAAACTAGATACATTTATTTAGATAATTGCAGTTTGTTTTGGAAAAGCTTTGGAGATCAATTTACAGAACAATTTTTTGTTTGTTAAAAAAGAGGAATATGAATCTCTTTCAAATCTGGATTAAGCTGAAATTTCATCCAAGCGGACACAATCAAACATGGAAACACAGGATTTAAATCCAGTTGCCCAGTGGGTATTCTTCATGTGTTAAAGGTGGCCAGTCCGTCTAGGCATTGTGCTGTAAACTCCCCTGTGTTAACAGATTGTGTGACTGATGGTTTGAATCAGTTACTGTAATATTACACTGCGAGAACCTCTGGAATGATTTTCTCAGACCTCAGTCAAAACAACAACACACATCCATGCTAATAAAAACTGTTTTTAAACATTCAGAACACCATCCCAATATAAAATGTTCCTTTTGTTTTTTTTTAAATAAACCTTCCTTTAATATAGATTTGATATATATATTTATCTTATCAACCTTTACAATAAGTGCAACATTCATAGATGCAGTGTAACATGTGGCAAATGTAGAGGAACATGTTAAATTAATGTCTTGTAAAAGGCACAGATAATACATTCTACTGCATTATAACTCAATATCAGTAAATATACAAGGTGCGTAAAACAATTACAGACAGTTCAAATACGACATTTTACAATCATTAAAGATGCAATCTGGTCTTTTTTGGACTAGATGTGTAATATGTTTTTTGTATATACACTAGCATTCAGAATTTTGGGGTCACCCAGAGATGTTCATGTTTTTGATTGAAATTCATACCTTAATTCACCAAGGTGGCATTCAATTAAAAAAAGATATAGCAAATGTTGTAAATATCTATCATTACTGAAATGATATTACTGATATTGATGATATTACCGATTTATAATAAATTATTCAATTACAAATGCAAAGCCATATTTTCAGTGTCCTAATAATTACGTTTTTTAGCTCATCTGTAATTAATAATGTTTTGACTATAATTTCTTATCAATGTAATGCCACCTTGGTGAATGAAGGTATCAATTTCTATCAAAACACATTAATATTTCTGGGTGACCAAAACCTTTAAACACTAGTGTATGTGCATAATGTACAGGTAGAATCACGGTCATAAATGAAATTCAAAGTTTGAAAGTCAATGGTTGTGATGACAAAATCACTAACTACTGTTCTGGACAACATTTACAGACCTCAGCAAAATGATCAGTGTCTGGTTTTACTCTTGATAGATATGTATCAATTTCTTTTTTATAAACTACTGATAACATTTCTCCCCGCAAACATTTTTTCATTCAGAGCATATGTTTGCAGAAAATGACAACTGGTCAAAATAAAAGATGCAGTGTTGTCAGAACTGGAATAAGTTCATATTCATTTTTAAACAACACAATACTAATTTGTTAACTTAGGAAGAGTTCAGAAATCAATATTTTGTGGCATAACAATAGTAACAGAATAATAATAATAATTGGCTTTCATGTGTCTTGGCATCTTTCACATTGATGTTGGGCGACTTTATGCCACTCCTGGTGCAAATAATCTATTAGCTCTGCTTTGTTTGATGGCTTGTGACCATCCATCTTCTTCTTGATCACATTCCAGAGGTTTCCAATGGGGTTCATTTCAGAAAAAATTGCAGTGGGCAGTGGTCTCTTAATATATTCCAGAGCTGTACATGTCACTATTTTTAGAGACCATTTTTGGCTCAACGGCACAACACTTACAACCAGTGTCCAGAAATATCAGATTGTGTCCTTAAAGGCAAAATCGTAACTTCTTGCAAATTTAATCAACACTTAGTGGTTACACCCCAAGTTTACCAACAAACACATGAGCAGCACATCTGAAAGAAAATTAAAGTCCAGAAAGTTCCTTTAATTTTCAGTTTTAGACATACGTCTCATCTCCACAATCAACCGTCAAATGGACCCAATTTGAATAAAATGAAATTTAATAAATATCTTCACTCTAAATATTTAGTATATATAATAATATAATAATAACAGTAATAAAATAACTATTCATTTTGCTGTAATAATTCAAAGCTGGATACCTTGTAAATCTCAGTCAGATACTGAAAGTTTAGATTTGCATGCTAGCAGGCATCAGCTGTTCTGTAGAAATCACTGGTGAGCTAGGAAAAAGCTTCATTACAAAATGACACTGCAGTGACAAATAGCTCTCACACATTACAGTAATTTAAGTAATTTAAGGTTACAAAGATGTGGAGATATAAACCTAGAGTAGGTCAAAACCAGCAATCAGGAACCAGGCAATTTTACATTTGTGTATTAAAAAACGAGACAAAACAAAACAACAATAACACAACAACATAACAATGGAAAATATGTTAAAAACGCACATAACAAGAGCATGAAAGTTGAATCAAAGATGAGATTGTGAAAACTACATGAACTGTAGGTTACAGCACTATGTCAGAGGCACTGCCTTTCCAAACCAGTTACAGTATAGTAGTGACAACCCAGTGTCATGGAAAAATGTACATACTTCATGACTTCATTCAAATTAGAACTCAAAAGAAGTATAGAAATGTCATCTGTCAAAATTATTATTTAGACTCATAGAAAAAACAGTCTTCTATGGTACGTTAAATCAAAACTAAAAGTTGTATCATTCATTCTACTATACTACCAAATCGTCACCGTCAAAGATGAACCTCAATAACACTGTAGGTTCATCACTACTTCCTTCCCTCCCTCCGTCCTTACAACCTCCCGGTCGGCAGCTCTGCGTCTCTGGTTAGTGTGGAGGTTTTGATGGGTCCACCTCAGACCCCTCCTCCACTGCGGTCCACGGTCACGGGTCCTCTCAGATCCAGGCTTTCCTCGGCGGTCTTCATCAGGATGGCCAGCCGGTTGTCAGACACCTGGCCCTTCTGCACAGCACTCATCAGCTGGAGCAGGGAACAGGACATGGCGCTGACGTAACTGTAACACGCTTTTGCAATGCACAACATGGAGCTACTGAGTGACACGAGATGAGGTGGGTGTTGACAAGTGTGAGACAGCATCTTGAATACGCAGTTTAATACTGAAGCCAGTTTCAGATTTCTGAATTTTCTTTGGTTGTCTGGTCCCTGTCTGTGCAGAACTCCAAATCCCAGGCACTGGATCTAGTTGTACACCTATTTTACAGTAGCTCAAGCTATTAGTTTTTTTCTTAACTTGACAATGGGGATGCCATCTCTTGCCAACAACTTTTCTAATGAAGTTATTCTGGGGCACTCAGCTGGGTACCTCCTAATTGACCACATGATGACACCTAACGGCATGGAGGAACAGTATTTTACCCTCATTAATTGGACTCAGTGTCATCCGGTTCAGATGCTAATTATCTGAATGTGAGGGAAATGTGCAGGCCAAAAGACAACACACTACCAGTTAGGTGTTCACACCTATACTTCCCTTCAGTGGAGAACTCCGTCATGACAATTAGCTCGCAGGAGGAAAGAAATTACACATGTAACACTAATGGGAGTATCTTCTTGTCCTGTAGTAGAATGACAGAGTTGACGTGTTTTGTGTGTGTGTGTTGGGGGAGGGGGGCCCAGTTTCCTAAATAGTGAATCATCATATTTGTTCATCCTAAAGAGTGAATCTATGATGATTCACTCTTTAGGATGAACAAATATGATGATTCACTCTTTAGGATGAACAAATATGATGATTTGTTCATCCTGGTTTGTTTGTTCCATTTGTCGTTGTCCAGAGAAAGTGATTGTGACTCTTGAGCATTAACAAGTTCTCTCATCAGTGGAAGGATCGAGAAAGGACAGACACACACCACCTACCTGTAAGAACTCGTTCAGCTCCACTTGTCCATTCTTGTTGAGGTCCACTTCGTTGAGGATTTCGTGGAGCGCGTTCTCATCAATCTGGACGCCAATGTTCTTGGAGGGAGGAAATATACCAGTTTGACACAAAATAACAGGAAATGAGATCAGAGTAAAGTTGATAGTGAAGCTGACATCCGGCCAATGAGGCGAGCTTGGAAAAAGACTCCAAGGTTTCTCACCTGTAAGACCCGCTGTACATCCACTGTAGTGATGAAGCCTTTAGTGTCTTTATCAAACTTGTGGAAGCGCTTTGTGTACCTGTCAATAAACCGAGGATATTATTGCAATATGAAACACAACCTTGACATCATCAGAAGGAAGGTGAATTTGATTGGAGAAGGGAACGGACTGTATTGAACTGGTCCCCTGAGTATATCAGTTGTTAATTTCAATCCAATCAGCCACTGACTCGGTTAGTAAGGCTGAGAGGAAGTGAAGTACCTGGCCACTTCCTGTGAGTCCAGCGTGATCTCAGAGGTATTGGTCAGCTGTTCAGAGCGGGATCTGTAACCCATCTCAAAGTACAGGAACTTCTTGGCAGCTTCCAACTCCTCCTACAAAATCCATAGGCGGGACCAAGTAGTTCAATGTCAGAACGTCCATCTTATAGCATTTCAGTCATAATCCAGTAAAAACAAATGGCTAAACTTAACAACAACTTGTAACAGTAAAAAATAACTGGTAATCAGCTGTAGAGCTGGACAACAAGAAGAAGTGTGTTGAAGATTTACAATCATAAACATCTACACACACACACACAAACAAACACACACACAAACACACACACAAACACACACAGTGACACACAGCATGGAGGGGGGAATGGAGGAAGGGTGTGGACTCCGCTATTGTACTCTGATCTTAGAACAGTAACAGAGCTACTAACAGAACAGCAACATGGGGCAGGCCCCAAGTCTATATACAGAACAGGAAATCATACAAAAGAGTTATTCATCATTGATTTAAAGGAGGGTAGAACTTTTAAAGGTAAAAATCTTTGTTTTGTTTGTATGATATATTGAAAGATAAAACAACGTGCTTGCCAGGATAAGTCTATAACACGAGTCTATAACACAAAAATATTTGTTTACGAACAGTCTTCTTTTAAGACTACAAGACCACAATAAACAACAGACTAAACTAAATATTTGTTTACGAACAATCTTCTTTTAAGACTACAAGACCACAATAAACAACGGACTAAACAAAATATTTGTTTACGAACAGTCTTCTTTTAAGACTACAAGACCACAATAAACAATGGACTAAACAAAATATTTGTTTACGAACAGTCTTCTTTTGTTCGTTCCAGTCCAACATCTTGCCCATGATCTCCACAATGCGTGGCAGAGCCTCGTCAGCAGCCTGCACGTTGAGGAAACCCAGACGTGTGCGCCTGGCGATCACATCGATTGCTGTGCAGGCGTACTCCTTGATGGCATACCGCACCTGGGGGGTTGTAGAGGGGGGTGGGCAGGTTTACATTACAGCTCATTTGTGAGTTTTATGTGTGGGTGATGCTGTCATCAACAATTATGATTATGTACATACTATATTGCAATAGTCGCACCAGAACACATCCTGTACCTCGCTTTCAATGTAAGGGAACTCAGAGACCAGTCTCTTTCCAACAATGGGCCACCTCTTCCCAGTGACCCGCGCCATCTTGGCCACTTCGAACGCTTTCCCACCGTACGTCGCTGCCAGGTGCTGGGCAACCTGTGGAAAGATGGGAAATGGGGACCTAACTAATCAAAACTCGATATTTATGTTTGAGGTTTGACCAAGAGAAATTACACTATGTTTTGAAATGGCAATGGATTCCGATGACCAAATAAAAACATAAATAATGACATTTATTGATAGATTCATAGCTATTGGTGTTGATTTAACATCACAATGTCAACAAAGAGTATTGGGGAACATTGCAAGTAGCTGTTAGAATGCCAGTTCCATTGGAGTGATATTATTTATCAGCCCACAGCTCTGCCGTTTTGGATATGCCAGCCACGGTAGATGGTTTAGTCTTTGACTTTGTCGTGTTTGGCCAAACAAGCGGCTATTGCTATTCAGAGGGTTGGCTTAGCTCTTTAAACAAAAGGTCAAACACTGTCAAAATATGAGCGCTGACCTTTTGGAATATTCTAGAAAACACCCTAATGGTGGCAAAATCTTATTTTAATGAGACGTAAAATGAGTTGGTACACGAAGGTCTTTCTGGTCTGGCAAAGATGAATTCTAAAGGAATATGTACAAGTAGGTCCAGTCCAGAGTTTGTCTGGTAAATGTGCCTCCTCTGAACATCTAAAGTATAGGTGCATAGATTCTAAGGGTTTATGGGAGTGGCCTGCCCCACCTCATTCTCCAGGCCGTAGTCCTGCACCAGTCTAATGTACATGGTTGGGGTCCAGTCCTTTCCCCCCTCCAGCATGAGGCCCAATGTCTTACTGGACACGCCCCCGAGCCCATGGGCTGCAACCGCCGCGTCCACGGTCTCCTCTGCCATGGAGCGGTACGTTGTCCACTTCCCACCTGGGGTGAGGAGATCATCAACACACACTATAACGTCTGAAACGTAAACATTGCATGCTCTATCCACGTTTATGGAAAGGGCTACTAATACACCACCGAATATGCTGCCACAGGTACAGAGCTTTTACTCAGGATACCCTTTGTTGTGGCTCAGAATAAAAACGGACCAGCGATGGTGACCAGGCCGCTGTCACTGATGTTGACTATGTGGTTCCTGCAGATGGATTGGGTGTCCTTGGAGTTGGGGTCGGTAACCAGAGGACGGATCCCGCTCCACGCGGCCAGGACATCTCCTCTCCTCACTGAGGGCAGTAGGGAATGAACACGGTCAGTACGGCACACCAGGGACTGCTGAATCAAATGCTCATGTCTGACATAGGGCAAAGAGAGCATTTCAATAAACAGAGGTATTCGATTCAGACAGACAGGCAGACAGACAGACAGACAGACAGACAGACAGACAGACAGACAGACAGACAGACAGACAGACAGACAGACAGACAGACAGACAGACAGACAGACAGACAGACAGCATACCTGCAAACTCAGAAGGGCTGAAAAAGGTGACACATTTTATAAAGCCCCCCCTCTCCAAAGAAGAAAATATAGGGGAAAGACAACATTTTCTTCAGGTAGAAAAAACTAACTCTGACTGTATTATTCAACGTTAAATGGTTCACCAGAGCAAGTGTTTCATCACTCATTAACGTTAAACCAGACACCAATGGGTCTTGTTTCATTAAATTACGTGTTCATTTTTATTTCGCTCATCTCTATCACAAGATGTACATAAAAATCTGATAACAACACTAATGCAGTGGAGATTGACTAAAATTTACAAAATCCTTCACATTGAACTAACATGTGTAGGTTAACAACACAATTTGCTGATCTTACGTTAGCTGACTTACAGCCCTATGCATATATTTCATATTGATGATAAAGACAGTCTACTTCGTCATTCAGAGACCATGCTTATAAAGCTGTAAAACTATTTATTGCTATTTAAAAAAGAAAAGCGATTTAATTGTGCCTAAAATTCATAATTATTCCAAAGACCAAGCCACGCGTTTTCTATTGAAAACATTTTTATCCTCAGCAGTTATCCAGTAGAGTTCAAATGGCGAAATACGAAATCGTTTTTCTCATTGCTATTTTCATGTAGCCTAATATTTGTAAAATTATAGGTAAAAAATATTGGAATCCTCAAGAAAATGCGCACATTTAAGTACAGGAACGAACAAGGGATGCAAGTTATTATGCTATTCGGTGCATACTATAACTGTAGCAAACGGCATGAGGAATGCCCCCGGATCTCTGAAAGCCACCTTCAGCGAGGAAAGAGGAAAGACATCCGTAGTTTGCAAAACCTCTGGGCGAACAAAATAGTGGTATTTCTGAGTTCTGACATACTAACGTTAATAAATATAACTTAAAGGAAATGCGATGTAGCCTATTTAAATTTGTTGAATAGATTATAGTAATAGTATACAGCTATAGCTAATTGTGTAGGCTACAGCTATAGCTAATTGTGTAGGCTACCGATTATAATAAAACAATCAAATACCTTAACAGAATAATATATGATTAGGTAAGTATCCCTGTTTTGGAAAAAGTCACTTCAAACAGACATTCTCATCTTCCACAAAACGTCTGAAATGCTTAGAGCAAATTCTAAC
The DNA here is from genome assembly GCA_016801145.1 of Umbra pygmaea. Taxonomy (NCBI): domain Eukaryota; kingdom Metazoa; phylum Chordata; class Actinopteri; order Esociformes; family Umbridae; genus Umbra; species Umbra pygmaea. The sequence continues at coordinate 10,794 of JACXGM010037481.1, forward strand.
ACAAAGGCATTGCGTTCGCGTTTACAAACGTGTTTCTCTTACTTTAGCTAATTAGGGAAGGAGACTTAAACCATTGACATCTGTAATAAATATAACACATTAACCTGCAATGTAAACGATGTTCTTCTGGATATGTAGGAATATTTACTTTTCTATATTTTAATTGGCTGATCAACATCTAAGAAATAGCAGATTTTAGCTTTATAAATGTGACGTTTGGCATAGTTCTTAAAAGTACTCGTATCGGTACTTGTATCGGCAAGTACCCAAAATGAAATGCTCTTTACTTGTACTCGTTCCATAAAAAGTGGTATCGGCCCATCCCCAGTATCCATAAACGGCCTCTGCCCGGTAGTGGTA